>ML782021.1:30316-45938 GCA_009831015.1 Picea engelmannii | reverse complement strand
CCTAGGTGATGAGAAACACTTGCCTAGGTACTTTTTAATTATTTTAACAATCAGATGGTTGTAGTAAACTTTTGTAACAACAACAAATTATCCAATGAGTTTGCCAATGTTAGTGTTAGTTAGGTTAGTAGAAAGCTTGAGAGAGTTGACAGAGTGAGTTTGTTGATAAATTCACAAAGAGAGATACTTCTTAGATCAGTGCCTTTATTGGGTTATGGAGTCTTATAACAACAAATGCAACTAAGCTTGAAGCTTGATCTAATTGCAACCAAGAGGTGGGATTCAAACCGCAAGGTGCAAGCACATTTGGGCCTTAGGCTTTGAATCTTGAGGAGAAGGATTTCTAGGGAGCAAGCACATTTGGGCCCTAGAAATCGTTCCTCCCTTCTTGTAGGTTCAATTAGGTCAAAGATCAAAGTCTAGGGCTTAAATCCTAAAGTTCTAGAACATGATGAAGTTTAGGATTTTAGCCCTAGATTTTGATCTTTGACCTAAGTTTAGGATTTTATCATTTCACAAAATTTGGACAAAAAACCACCTTGTGAGAGGAAGAAGCACTTATGTTCCTTTCTTAGGGTTTCACCAAGCAATATGTCTAGCATAAAATAGCAAATTTACCATGAAGCATTAATAACATAAGAATAAATTGCAGAAAATTCACTTACTTCTTCCAAGAAACCATGAGATAAAACCCTAATTGCAGAAATTCCCATCCAAAATCAGCAAAAACCATCCACAAGTGACCTTCCAAGCATAGCGCATAAGAGAAGAAGAGCTAGTAACCCTTAGAGGGAGAAAATTTCAGAAGTACTCTCACAAATGGTGAGAAGTTATGATGATAAAATGAAAATAAGGTTTGCCTTTTTATATGGGGCAACCCTAACATAATTTGTCCACATAATTTTCAACAACATAAAATGAGTGGGGCTGACCCCTTAATTTGCCTCTCTAACATAATTCCAAAATACAAAAATACATCATAAAACCCTAAAAAGGGTGACGTCATGCTCCATAAAGGTGACGTCAAGCTAGGAGAGGGTGATGTCATGACTCCAAAGGCAAACGTTGGGCCTCCAAAGGCCAAGTGGCATGCTCCAAGGGTGAATGAGTGTGAAGTGATGTTTCTCCTCACCCCAAGCCATGCCAATGATCTCTGGAACCAAACCATCCACCAAACCCTAACCAAGAAGATGACGTCAAAGGATAGAGGGTGACGTTAAGGGCCACGTCTAGGGCTGAGAGGTTTGCAATCACGTCTCCAAGTGATGTCCAAACACCTGCTATTGCAACATCCTCTAGCAACTGTGCATAAAAAACCCAGGGGTGCTCTGCCCAACTTGTCAGCTTCCAGCCCATATGTGGCATAATGACTAGAACTGCTCAAACCAAGCCCATCTGTCCATTGTAACGTTATGAGAATGTGAGAGCCACTGTCCGAGGGTGGTGAGTCACTGGATGGCTCACGACTCTCCATTACACGTTCCAAAGTCCTGCAATAAGGGCACAACGTCCTGGGTACAAGCTCAGGACGTCCCTCAAGAACCATGTAAGGGGCATCCAAAACAAGCCAAAGTATAAAACATGGTTAGCCAAAGTTCTCAAGAAACATTAGTCCTTAAAGCATACAAAGTAAGCTGCAACTTAAGATATAAACCATGTAAGATAATTCACCTCAGTATCCCCTTCAAGCATCACACCAGCCTAGGACCCCATGGGAGGGCCTTCATGCAACCCTATTAGGTGTGCCAGCTAGACAGGAAATAAAATAACATAGGTAGAGGGATAGGTCCCAAGAGTGACAAGGGAAAGTAAAAACCCTTCAAGAGTAAGTGTGAAAGTGATATGGTATTAGGGCTTACTTCATGGCTAATGGTGTCATGAATCCATTTCTATGAGTGCCTTTGTGGAGGGTGCACTTGCTCGAGTTACCCCATATTTACGTGCTATTTTTTCCAATCCCCCTTATTTGCCTTTTTCTAAGTCCTGTTTTATTATATATTTGCAGGTCCCCTTTATAAGGTTTCAAGCCATTAGCATTGCATTTTTTGAACCGGGGTGAGCACTAAAAGAGTAGATCTCAAGTTTGGACCGACTTTTGTTGGTCCTCTTTGCTATCATTCCTTTCTTTCTTTAGCATCATTTTCTTATTCTTTTCATAGCAGTTGAGAAACAACCTCTGGGCCTTCAACCCCTCTTCTCATGAGAGAATGGACCATGACCCATTGACGAAGTTTAGTACACTATGAGAGGATACATGATGGAAAGTGTTAAGTATGGAGGGGTACGAAACGTTACCTTTGAGAGACCCCCCCAGTAGTACCCCTTTTCCCTGGGCGGTGACAACACGGGACTATGGCACAAAAGCTGACCACCAAGGTGAAACAAGGCAACTGACACAATTTCCCAAACTAGTGATCCATTATCCAACTTCAACCAAAGATCCTCATCAGCATGCCTAACAAATTAAGCATAACACTTTGCATAAAGTAAGGACTAACATACCTCTTGGTGACAATAGCTTACCATCTCCCATACTCTAGGTGCCTTGGTTGATCTGTGCTGCGAGGCAAATGAGGGGGGCTATTGGGCTATCATCTTGGACCTGCTGATCATCATCATGATGGTGTAGGTCATGTTCTCCATTGCGAGCCTCGAGACATGATCTCCTCTAGTTACCCCTAGGCATGGGGGGGTAACATCTGGCTCCAACATGGAGACATGTGCTCACTGTAGAGCGCATGAGAACCTCAACATCTCTGGTCCTCCAAGACCTGGAATCCTACACCGACTTCAACCAACAAAGAACTTTAGAAGTATATGTCGATGGATGTGATCCATCGACTATTAGTGATAATCCAAAACCATGCTAATTTTTTTTTTTTTTCCTTAGCTATGAAATGATAAAGCAAAACTTTCAGTGATAAAATGCAATTTCCTAACATTTATTCAAAAGAAAATGCAACATATTCATATGAAAATGCAAGACTACACTAGCATGAATGCATGATGCAACATATATATACAAATGAAATGCAGAGTGCAAATGCCTAACCTACCTACTCTAATCTATGTTAGTCCAAGAAGTCAAGTCTCTTCTCCATGATGGGGTTTGAGAAGGAACCCACTAACCGGTAGTGGACGCCTTCTTCACTGCAATGTGGATAGGTAGTAGGAATCATTGACAGACTTCCTTTGAATTTTGTAGGGACCTAGCGAAAACTTCTCAGACTCCTTTCGTGTATCGGGTTGTTGGCCCTTCCTTGTATCCCACTCTAAGACCAAATCTCCTTGTTTGTAATCCCCTCCTTTGATTACTTCTTGTATTACGGTTACCCCGGTATATTGTTTTGAGGGAGGGGGGTGGGATTTTGTTGTAAGAACATCATCTTGGCTTGGTCTAATCAATAGTTATTTATCATCTTTCTTCAATATTTGACGGAGCCAATATCTTTGTCTTTGTACCTGTCTAGTTGTTGATAATCTTCCCTTCTAAGCCATATTATATCATCAATATCATCTTCTTGTGTGAAAGGAAGATCATCCCAGTCTCGGGAAATGTTAGGGCCATAGTGAAGATACTCACCCCTTTTGGTGTCTTTGTTTCGTTCCATAACAAGGGGGTAGGACTCTACCAAGAAAATATTCCTTATATGTGTTTCATGCAAATGTAACTTCTCCTCATTACCTTGTGTGAGAACTTTGACAGGACTAAGTTCAATGCCCTCGTGTTTGTTGGGTGGCTTCTAGTAACCACTTCCTTTGGGCCATATCACCTCATCAATGCCATCTTCTTTTGCAAAGGGAAGGGCGGCCCAATCTTGGGGGGAGCAAGGATATATGGAGTTGTAATTACTCTGGTTATCTCCATAATCAGGTCTTTCAATGTGTTCCTTCCTTTTTGGCTTATTATACAAAGTGATATGACCTTGAGCCCCAATTGGGATGGTTGCATAAGACAAGTCCATCTATAGACTTCCGCCTAAAGTGGCAACCCATTTCCTAGATAATAACATCTCCCAAGCGTCAAGCACATCAATGACAACAATATCCATCATGATGGGAAAATCAGGATAGTCAACAAGGTGTACTTCAATACCTTCAATCAAAGCACAGACCTCAATACCCTTTGACTCAAATCCGCAAACATTCTCATAAGGCCCTGTGATCTCCAGCCCTAATTGGTTCATGACCTTCAAACTCATCATATTAATAGACGCCTCAGAGTCAAGCATGCAATTGTGAAGGCATAAGTCATTTATTTCCAAGGAGATGAAAAATGGTGCTTGTTCCTCCTCAGTCTGCTCAAAATGACTAGCTTGTAATAGTATGTGAGGTTCTTCAAACATTCCCTGATCGTTCGAGAAACTTCTTGTCTCCTCTAAAGAAGGGATCTTCAACATCCCATCAATATTCTTGACCCTTTGCAAGGTATCAACCATGTTAGTGCTTAGGTCCATCTTATCATCCTTAGGTATCGGAGGGGCTTTTGCTTGAGGAGATCTAGGGTTACTGGGAAAAGGTTGGGGTGCATTCTCTCACCTAGTGTACACTCGTGACTCTTTCTCCCTAAGCCTCTCCTTTGATTCCACATTCATTTGGCTTAAGCACTCCATTCTAGCGTTCCTTGAAGCTTGATTTTTACCCTCCTGAAGCTGCTCTTGTGTGATGTTGGGGCACTCTTGTGGAAACATAGTAAAGATGGAGTCCATGGTATCATGAAAATTCACGTGATCAGGTTCCCCATGATTAGTTCTTGGGCATTCATGTTCCAAATGTGTATCCCCACAAGGCAAACACTAGGGGGTTTCTTCCCGGTTCACGATATTAACAGATGGTAGAGTATTAGGGACTCTTCGCTCATGTGCCACCTTTTGGATTTGTTCTTGAACTCTCTCCAAGTTGGTGATTTTGTTCGTCAGCAGGGTTTGGGTCTGGGCAAGGTCCCTTATAGCTTCATCTAGTTTTATATCCCTCGAAATATTTGCATGCAGGGATGGTCCAATCTCGGTCTTCGAGTCAATAAATGGTTCAACTTTGCAGGAGGAAAGATTAGCCTCAATCCTTGTAGCTAACTCTTTGGCTTCTTCAAGGGTCTTAGGGTTCTTGTCCTTAAGCATGGAAGAAAAATGCCTTGGGAAGGCCTTCTTATAAAGGAAAATAAGATGTTCTCTTATGGGGTACATATTGTTAGGAATTCGTTGAAGAAATTCCTCAAATCTTGTGTTAAAATCTCTGATAGTTTCATTCTCTTCCTTTCTTATGTCAAAGAGTTGCTGCAACAACATGTTAGGGTCTTCTCTAGTGCCCCATCTCTTCAGGAAGGTCTCCTCAAATTGATCCATGGTCTTAATACTTTTGCTATGGAGATCGTTGTACCACTTCCTAACATCATCGGTAAGAGTGGATGAGAAAAGATTCATCACAAAATCTTCAGTGTCATCACTCATGGGACTAAGTCGGAATAAAGCCCAAAACTTACCCATATGCTCTTCAGTAGTAGTCACATCATTACCCAAACATTTGGGCAGCCATTTTCCTTACTTAGGAGGCATTTGTCGGGGGTACCCTAGGATTCTACTCATGTCCAAGGGTCCGAAAATATTATCGGGGGCCCATTTTAGAGAAGCCATGGGGGAAATGGGTTGGTTGCTATAATGATGTTCGGTACGAGTTGTCATTAGTGGAGTCACCAGATGATTCTTCAAAGAAGATCATCAAAGGAAGGTGAGGGAACTACCCTCAACGGAGTCGCCAAGTAAACTTGTAAGAGAAGGGCTTCAAGAGAAGTTTACCAAAGATATGTCGTTGAGAAGAATGACTGATTTGTCTCCGACAATGGCGCCAAAATTTTATCACATGATTTCTACTTGTGCAAAGCCCGACACAAGACCCCAAATCTTGTGTAACTATGGAAGAACCTACCACTGTCACCTTAGTAGGGACTTCCCTCGTTTTAGTGATGGAGGAGGTACAACACAAGGGAGGCTTCCCTGGTGACCTCAACGGATCAAAGTAGCAAGTAATAGCCAAGCCTACCACCCCCTCTCTTGATCATCGAAAGATTGGTCTAGGTCAAGGTAGTAGAAGAGGTATGAAGTTGTTTGAATACCTGCCCAGAACAAGAACACTTTATAGTATATATATGATTATTTTCAAGTCCAAACATGCAATTAATACCTCTTTAAGACACTAGACAAGACAAGTTGCAATGGCTGTTACAAGTTTGTAGCAGTAAACAATGATACGACAGTAGTAAATGATTTACAACAGCAACAACAATTAATTCTCAAAAACGCAACAATTGACCATCAAAACTTACCATACATCCAAGAACATTATCCAATTGTTAGATGCAATTTCTGAACAAGTTAGGCCACCTTTACAATAGTGTATGCAACCAATTAGAGTGTTATCAAATTGCTGTAGCAAAATTTTGTAACAGCAGCAAATTATCCAATGAGTTTGCCAATGTTAGTGTTAGATAGCTTAGTAGAAAGCTTGAGAGAGTTGAGAGAGTGAGTTTGTTGATCAATTCACAAAGAGAGATACTTCTAATATCAATGCCTTTATTGGGTTATGGAGTCTTATAACAACAAATGCAACTAAGCTTGAAGCTTGATCTAATTGCAACCAAGAGGTGGGATTCAAACCCTAAGGTGCAAGCACATTTGGGCCTTTGGATTCTTGAGGAGAAGGATTTCTAGGGTGCAAGCATATTTGGGCCCTAGAAATCGTTCCTCCTTTCTTGTAGCTTCAATTAGGTCAAACATCAAAGTCTAGGGCTAAAATCCTAAAGTGATAGCACTTTAGGGCTTTAAGCTTCTAACCCTAGCAAGGATATTTTCACAAAATTTGGACAAAAAACCACCTTTTGAGAGGAAGAAGCACTTATGTTCCTTTCTTAGGGTTTCACCAAGCAATACGTCTAGCATCAAATAGCAAATTTATCATGAAGCATTAATAACATAAGAATAAATTGCAGAAAATTCACTTACTTCATCCAAGAAACCATGAGATAAAACCCTAATTGCAGAAATTCCCATCCAAAATCAGCAAAAACCATCCACAAGTGACCTTCCAAGCATAGCGCATAAGAGAAGAAGAGCTAGTAACCCTTAGAGGGGAAAAATTTCAGAAGTTCACAAATGGTGAGAAGTTGTGATGATAAAATGAAAATAAGGTTTGCCTTTTTTATTTGAGGCAACCTAACATAATTTGTCAACAACATAAAATGAGTGGGGCCAACCCCTTAATTTGCCTCTAACATAATGCCAAAATACAAAAATACGTCATAAAACCCTAAAAAGGGTGGCATCATGCTCCATAAAGGTGACATCAAGCTAAGAGAGGGTGATGTCATGCTTCCAAAAGAAAACGTTGGGCCTCCAAAGGCCAAGTGGCATGCTCCAAGGGTGAATGAGTGTGAAGTGATGTGTCTCCTCACCCCAAGCCATGCCAATGATCTCCGGAACCAAACCATCCACCAAACCCTAGCCAAGAAGATGTCGTCAAAGGATAGAGGATGTCGTTAAGGGCCTCCAAAGGCCACGTCCAGGGCTGAGAGGGCTGTAATCACGTCTCCAAGTGATGTCCAAACACCTGCTACTGCAACGTCCTCTAGCCTCTGTGCATAAAAAAACCTGGGGTGCTTTGCCCAGCCTGTGGGCTTCCAGCCCATATGTGTGGCATAATGACTAGAATTGCTCAAACCAAGCCCATCTTTCCATCATCCGAGGTTCTGAGAATGTGAGAGCCACTGTCTGAGGGTGGTGAGTCACTGGATGATCCACTGCTCTCCATCACACGTGCCAAAGTCCTGCAATAAAGGCACAACGTCCTAGGTACAAGCCCAGGACGTCCCTCAAGAGCCATGTCTGGGGCATCCAAAACAAGCCGAAGTATAAAACTTGGTTAGCCAAAGTTCACAAGAAACATTAGTCCTTAAAGCATACAAAGTAAGCTGCAACTTAAGATATAAGCTATGGAAGATAATTCACCTCAGTATCCCCTTAAAGCATCACACCAACCCAGGACCCCATGGGAGGGCCTTCATGCAATCCTATTAGGTGTGCCAGCTAGACAGGAAATAAAATAACCCAGGTAGAGCGATAGGTCCCGAGAGTGACAAGGGAAAGTAAAAACCCTTCAAGAGTAAGTGTTAAAGTGATATGGTATTAGGGCTTACTTCATGGCTAATGGTGTCATTGAATCCATTTCTATGAGCGCCTTTGTGTAGGGTGCACTTGCTCTTGAGTTACCCCATATTTACGTGCTATTTTTTCCAATCCCCCTTATTTTCCTTTTTCTAAGTCCTGCTTTATTATATATTTGCAAGTCCCCTTTGTAAGGTTTCAAGCCATTAACATTACATTTTTTGGACCGTGGTGAGCATTGAAAGAGTAGAACTCAAGTTTGGACTAGATTTTGTTGGTCCTCTTTGCTATCATTCCTTTCTTTCTTTAGCATCATTTTCTTATTCTTTTCATAGCAGTTGCGAAACAACCTCTGGGCCTTCAACCCCTCTTCTCATGAGAGAATGGACCATGATCCCTTGCCGAAGTTTAGTACACTATGAGAGGATCCACGATGGAAAGTGTTAAATATGGAGGGGAACGGAACGTTACCCTTGAGAGAGCCCCCCAATAGTACCCCTTTTCCCTGGGTGGTGACAAAACGGGACTAGGGCATAGAAGCTGACCACCAAGGTGAAACAAGGCAACTGACACAATTTCCCAAACCAGTGATCCATTATCCAAATTCAACCAAAGATCCTCATCCACATGCTTGACAAATTAAGCACAACACTTTGCATAAAAGAAGGACTATCATACCTCATGGTGAAAATAGCTCACCATCTCCCATACTTTGGGTTGCTTGAATGTGACGAGCCTTGGTTTCTGTGCTGGGAGGCAAATGAGGGGGGCTGCTAGGCTGTCATCTATGGACATGCTGATCATCATCATGATGGTGTAGATCATGTTCTCCATTGCAGGCCTCGAGACATGATCTCCTCTAGTTACTCCTAGGCATGGGGGGGTAATAGAAACAAAAAGCCAATGAAGAGAAAATAGCCAAGGAGATGGAACAAAAGTAAAAAGAGGAAGACTAGAGAAAATTGAGAGAGTTGGAGGCAAAGCAAGGTAAAGAAAAGCGACCCGATGAAAGGGAATAAACAAACTTGTCAAACCAAACAAACACATCATTGGGAGAGACAACAAAAGAAAATCGTACAATGTATTAATTTTTGTTGCTTCAATCTTGTTCTCTAGATAATTTCCTTTATTTGCTAAGAATTAGGGTTTCCTAGTTTTTAGGAACTCTTTTTAGATTGTCGATGGACTAGTGATTAGCCATCAGTTCTTTCATTTCTAAATTTTAGTTAGCAGTTCTATTTTTACAATGTAGTTGATTGTTTGACTAGTGATTAGTCATTAATGAGTTGTTTGCATTTAATAATGAGTTGATCGCTTTAATTAGAAGGAATATTCTTTCTCCTAGTGCACCTCACTCCTCATGTACATTGCACCTTATCTAGAGAGAAAAAGTAAGATCTACCCTAGTTTGCTTGATGCGTGTTGGTGAAACTTTAGTGAGTCAATCTCTCATTTGGGGCGACCTTTTTAGTTTAGCTAGTGTGTCGATTTAGGAGAGTTAAGTTTGAATTTTGGTATCTTCTTTATTTGTTGGTTGCCTTCTTCCACCACTTGGATGTTTGAAATACTCATTGGATTGTTGGTAAGCATGTGCTGAAATAACTAAAGGCCACATTTCATTATGGCATGCAATATGGAAGTGATGGTGAGTTGTCACTCCATGGGTTTGTTGATTCAAATTGGGCAATAAGGGACGGAGAAAAACACTTCCAGCCACTGTTTCAGATTGGGTACATGTATGATTTCTTGGTTCACTAGGAAAGTGACAGTAGTTTCCCTTAGTTGGAAGCGAAGTACATTGCAACTTCCTCAGCTAGTTGTGATCAATTTGGCTTTGGAAGTTGGTAGCTGAGTTGATCGGTTAGATTCTGAAGCCCACTGTTATTCATTGTGATAATCAGAGTTGCATTAAGCTCTCTGAGAATCCAATCTTCCATGATCGATCTAAACATATTGAGATAAGGTATAATTTCCCTAGAGATAGAGTACAAAGGAGAATAGTGGTCCTAGAATAAATTCCTACAAATTCATAGGTGACCGATATTTTGATGAAGCCCCTAACAAAGGGGAAGTTTGAGTCACTTAGAGACAAGCCTGGTTTGGTGGAGAACACATTCCTTGCAGAGAAGGAGTGCTAGTTTTTGTTGCTTTGAGCTTGTTGTCTAGATGATTTCCTTCATCTCTCAAAATTTAGGATTTTGTATTTTTTAGTAGCTTCTTATTTTAGATTGTTGATGGACTAGCGATTATCCATCATTTCTTAAATTTAGGGTTTCTGTTTTTACACTATCTACTTTTAGCAGTTCTATTTTTAGAGTGTAGTTAACCATTTTACTAGTGATTAGTCACCTTATCACACAATCTTGCACCCCTGGTGCAAAGCCCTCACAAGGTACTAAGGTTGAGTGCAACATTGAAGAATTGCCACTTTCACCTAGTCAACTACTTCCCTATTTTTAGGTTGGGACAAACCCAACACAAGGTAGGTTTCCCTAGTAGCAATTACGGTTCTAAGACGAGACAAGTCAAGTCTAAGGTTACCTATGTTACTACCCAATTAAAACCAATTTCAAATGATTTGAGATTTAAGGATCGAGTTGATTAATTAAGGTAAATTCCAGATTTGAGTCAAGAGTTCATTTAAGCAATTTTGGGGGTTTACTAGAGTGTTTCTATATGTATTCAACTCCCACAAAATCCAGATCTGAATTTACTCTTTGCTTCTATAAAACTTGTCCAAAGATGCATGAAATTGGAACATGAACAAGTAAATTACAGCAGTTAGTTTCACCCCTTAAAACGGATTTGAAATTGTGTTTTTTCAAGGCTAAAACATGGAGTAAACCTGAAGATAAATGCAGCTTACTAATCTGGAAATTAAAGGCACATAACAGCCACTAAAAGCACATTGATTTACCCTATTTAAAGCAGAAATTTAGGGGCGGCAAGATAGATTTTCAAAATAGATGATTTCAAGCTTCAAAAGGTGAAAATTCTACCAAGGTGTCGTAGGGTGTTGGGGCTGGAAATTGAAGTGCAAGCCATGGAATTTCAGATCTACTTAAAAGAAAAACAAAATTTAAATTTAAATTTTAGATTTGATTAAAACATAAATAGACTAGTTCCTAGTTCATTGATTGGGCATATGGGGTCAACTAAGACTCCTCTCGAGAAGAAAGATAGTTAGGGTTGACCACTTCAAACCCTACCAAATTGTTTTAGTAGCCTAACAAATTTCAGGATAGTCAAGGGGAAAATCCTCACTTGAAATCGTCTAATATTCTTGAGAAGAGACCTATCAAGAAAGTAGAAGAGGGTGCACCACCAACACCAGAGAAGTAACACCACACTTAACACATTTCAAAATAAATTATCATAAAGATTTAAAGAGAAACCACTTGCTCATCAAGTTGACACAAGACCATTGATCCATTGACATCCATCCATTTTCATAAACATCCACATAGACAAAATTTCCAAGAGAGCGCTCTAATTAACCATCCATAGCATGAACCAAAAAGTCGACAAATAATTTTCTCCACAAGCTTCTAGCGAAGTTCACAATGAGAGGTGTTTCTCTCATACAAACAAGAGATCTAACAACCTTCTCAATAGAAAAATAATATCCTCCTAGATCTAGCCTAGAAAATCATAAAGAACCATTATCTCCTCAACTAACTATGGAGGTATTGTCAACAATACATCATAATAAGAGGTGATTATGCCACCTATACAATGATGTCCACAATGAGAGAGGAAGGAGTCAAAAGGTCCTCAACAACCTCCTCAAATAAAGCTAACAACCTCAACAACCAAAGTAGCCACCTCAACCATCAAGTTGTCCTAAAAATGGTGAAGTAGGCCACGCGTGTGAGTTCTCCAAGGTGGACGACTCCATAAAAATGCTCAACAAGTATGCTAGCATGTCCTCCAAGGTGCAACGACCTCCATAAAGTGTTCAAGTGACCCATCTCAAGGATCCAAGGCTTTGTTATAGCTCCCAATGCAGTCACAACACCGAAGGTAGGAAATCACAACACCCAATGCATACACAATGCCCAAGGTAGTCAGAGATCCCAAGGCATGTGTCATGGATCCCAAAGTAGTCACAAATCTCAATGTAGGTACATAGTTCCCAATGCATGTACACCAATCTCGAGGCACATACACAAATCCCAATGCAAGAGTGTTTTACTCATACAAGCATCTATTGCATCTAGATATGTATCATTAGGTGATTGATCATAAGTGTCATCTTTCAAATAGCTCAATGGCTCATTTAACTTATACCCCCTTCCCAAATTGACTAAGGCAAGGACAACATTAACCTTTATTACATGTGAAACCCCTAAGACAAGATGCATTTCCTAGAACACTAAGTTAGGTGTGGGTAATGAAGTGGACGTGATGTTAAGGGAGGAAACTTCATGAATTGACTCACATAGCCACCATAATTGTTTTTAAGACATTCATCCACATGAGTGCCTTTAATGAGAGGGAGTGCTTTAGCATTGAGTTACCATTCCTCGACATTGTTTCTTACTTCACCTTTCTTTGCCTTTTTGTTTTATATTTGATTTGTCCTTTTCTTTAGAGATGCATTGTTAAGCATGGGACTTGGGGCATTAGCCTCATAGTGAGGTGGTATGGCTCAAGCTTTATTGTTTGTCTTTTTTATTTTATTTTAGCCACATCAACCTCGAGCTTATAGCTCTTAAGATGAGGCTTTCCTACATGGGACTATTAAGTATGAACCTTGATGTATGACTTATGACAAATCAATCATGACCAAGAAAATGAAAGGGCATGAAAATGGCTATGGGTGACAGGCCAATGACTTGGAACACCTAATAAGGTTGCTAGTAGTACAGTTGACTCAAAAGGCAACACACTTATCTATTGGAAGATATGAACCCACCCAAGTACAACCTAGTAGGAGACATAAGTTTAGAGTGTTATGAGCCATGGTGAAATTACACCAATGATCATCACAATCATGACAAATATAGAGAGTGATATAATCAATTGTGAGCAAAACATGAGATATAGCAATGCATGGTACAATCTCCATAAAAAATACCATCATGAGGGTCAACTTAGCAAATGTAGGGAACATCTTTGGCCAAATGTCCATAGAAAACCATAGATCTCATCTGTGAAAGCGCTGATTGTGATGAAAATCACAAGTGAAAAAATCCTCTAGTTATCCCTACATGTCAGGGGATAACAAGTCATAAGTGAGTTGTTTGCATTTAATAATGACTTGAGCACTTTAATTAGGGAGAATATTCTCTATCCTAGTGCGCCTCATCCCTCGTGCATAATGTGCCTTGTCTAAAGAGATAAAATTAGATCTATTCTAGTTCACTTGACACATGTTGGTGAAACTTCAGTGAGACAAACTCTCATTTGGGATGACATTCTTAATTTAGCTAGTGTGTTAGTTTAAGAGAGTTGAGTTTGACTTGCCTTCTTCCACCACGTGGATGCTTGAGATGAGAACATGGTGTGTTAGAGGGAAAATTAGCTTGAGAGAAATCAAGCGAGTGGAGTGCCTTCCTTCCTAGCGTGTCTCTCCCTTGTATTGTATCATTGTAATTACACTTTCATGGTTAATGAGAAGATTATTGTTTGTTGCTACTGATTTTGATCCTGCTGTTTTTTTTCCTCAGATATACCGCTCGTTACATGGTGGATTGATCCCAAATTCACATATGATGCATCTCTATTCCCGATCTAAACTTCTACAACATTTGTTTGTAAGAAAGAGAAGTTTTGGTTAGTATTTCACGATGTTCTAAAACTAGGACCAGGCCTCGAAATTGACCGAGGGTCAACTCGCACTTGACTTAGACTCAGACATGACTTGGACCGGTTTGAATTTAATGACTCGATTTACTAAAAAATACATAAAATATTTAAATTTTAAAGAAAAAAATATATTTTAAAGATTCCAAACCGTTAGAGACAAAATATGCGAAGTCTGCCAATGTACATACCATGTAAGGGTGAATATATGAAAATGTCACCAAGTGCAATAAATATTGGAAACAAAATGCAAAATCAATGAGGCTCTAAATGGTTTCTAGAGTCCAAAAAACATGCTACTAGCTATTGGCCTACTACAAATCACTTATCAACACGATCAATCATCAAACTCATCACCACTGCTAGAAATGGGATCCTCAGCGTGAGCTACAAGATCATCCTCTGGGTCAGAGTCTTCGGACTTGTCAGGCTCCTTAGGGACATCTACAACTACAGTAGTAGTACTAGTATGTGTGAGGTAAATAGAGGTTTGGGGGGGGGTCTCTATATAGTTTGTTTTTAGAGTTTAGGGTTTAGGTAGATTTAAAAAAAAATTAACTTTTCCTCAAACTATGCGCCATGGTGAGGAAGATGACCAACTTGGCCAAGTAGGTACAAACTTGGCCGAGTTGGACTAGTTCGATACCAAACTAGTCCCTAAACTGAGTAGAGGGTCGAGTCGAGACGATTTATGGTCAAGTCAGTCAAATTGGCCGAGTCCAAGTCTGAGTTGATTGAGTTTAAAAGCTGTTGCATTCTGTAAGATTTTCATGTTTAGTTCTAGGTTAAAACCTCGAGTTTAGATTTGCATATCATGAATTAAAATTTTAACTTGGTACCAACATTGTTGCACTATTTTTTTTTTCGTTTAGTGAATGGAGATGGCAATGATTCGTGAGAGGGAGTCGATTTCAGTAGGTGTAAAGCCCAACAAGTTTCAGTGATTGGAGTGATTCATGCCTAAGAAAAACACAGAGACTTGTGAGAGGTTGAGTTGTTTTGTATTCTCGTGAAGGGTGGATTTAACTTGTGAAAGGTTGTTGATTTATTTTGGCTAAATTGTTTTGTTTAAGTTGTGACCCAAGCGATTGTAATGAATGGCGAACTTCAATACGTTAGGTCTCAAGCAATCTGAATGATTAGGGGGGCCTCTAATTTCACTCCTTGGAAGTGCAGGTTGTAGATGCTTATGGAAGAGCTTGATCTATGGGGCATAGTCTAAGGTATCAAACTACCCCTACCAATCCTCAACAATTAACTCAGTACTAGAAGAAGGTTGTTGAGGCTAAGTGGATTTTTCGGGACTCCATGAAGGACCTCTTAATTCCTCACATTGTAGGGAAATCAATAAGGAGATGTTCAAAGCGTTCATTGTGCTTTATTGGAGCATCGACATTTCTAGAAGATTCTTTTGAAGAACAAGCTGTCCCAAACACACATGAGTGATTAAGAGGTTGTGGTAAGTTACCTTATGAAGATTACCAAGCTTAGAGATCAATTATTTTCTGTTGGTATGAAGATAGAAGATGAGGAATTAGTGCCTATTGCACTAAATGGTTTTTTCTTGTTTGGGAAACCTTTGTTCAAGGTGTTTGTGCTCAGGAAAAAATCCCAACTTATGAGAATCTTTGGGATATCTTTGTCCAAGAAGAAACAGGGCA
>ML782021.1:0-25261 GCA_009831015.1 Picea engelmannii | reverse complement strand
TTCAAACTCTCGATCAACAAGGACTATGATTCCACTATGATAGGGGAGCCAAGGAGTGGCTCAACAAACCCTAAGAGTATCCAGTCAAACATGGAGAAAAAATGAAGTTTCTCTCAAGAAGAAAGGGACAAAGGGGTTTTCCTAATTTAGACTATACCTACAGACTGTTCTTCCAACACATGGGTGTTCTGCCCTCTCAAACCATAAACCCTCTATTTATATGCTTTGGAGTTGGTTCAGGTAGTCGGGGCTTGAGATTTGGGTTGCAAAGGGGTATGAATTTTGCTTCCTCTACTCAAAGCCTATACTTTTGGCACACTTTATATTTTTTAATCATATTTTGAGGGTACTTACATGTTAACTAGCAAGTTGCTTCAAGGCAATGTGTGAGAACAGGGAAGGAAACTCTAGATATTGTATACGAATAATCAAAACTGTTGAAATAGGGTGTAGCAATGGCTTAGCTCAACTCATAAGGTCAAGGATGACCAAATTCATCTATAACAGGGACACCCATGATTGCAAGTTGAAGAAATTTCTTTATGGTCCAAAATAGACACCATGGGCATGGTATGCTAGGATCAATAGTATTTACATAAGTTGAGGTTTACCAAGATTTCTATAGATTCTAATTTTTAATTTGTAATCAATAAATTTGATTTACTTGTCTTGGTCCTATACGTAGATAACTTTATCATTACAAAAAAATCTAACTAGTTCATTTCGTGGTGTAAGGAGGAATTGGTTAGTGAGTTTGATATGAAGGACATTGCTTTGTTGCACAATTTTCTAGGATTAAAGGTTTGGCAGGTTGCAACAAAAGTCTTCCTTGGACAAGTGAAGTTTACCTTAGATATTCTGAGGAGATTTTAGATGTTGGATTGCAAGCTCGTGCCTACTCCCATGGTTCCAAATCTAAAATTGACTTGTGATCAAGATTCTGATTTGGTTGATCCTACTGTATATAGGTAGCGGATTGGGTTGCTGATGTACCTCGTGAATACCAAGTCAGGGATATACTATGTAGTTAATACACTAAGTTTATGGTAGAGCCTCAACGGTGTCATTTGAATGTTAGTAAGCATGTGCTTAGATACTTGAAGGGAACTATTCATTATGGCATGCAATATGTAGGAGATGGTGAGTTGTCACTCCATGATTTTGTTGATTCAAATTAGGCAAGAGAAGTAGGGACATGAAAAAGCACTTCTGGCTATTGTTTTAGCTTGGGTACATGTATAATTTCTTGGTTCAACAGGAAGCATGCGTCAATTGCCCTCAGTTTAACATAAGTAGAGTTCACTGTAGCTTCCTCAGTGAGTTCTGAGGCAATTTGGATTTGCTAGTTGGTCACTGAGTTGATCGGTCAGATGTTGGACCCCATTTTTATTCATTTTGATAATCATAGTTGCATTAAGCTATATGAGAATCTAGTCTTCCATGATTGGTCTAAACTCATTGAGATAAGGTATATAGTTCAAAGTACAAAGGAGAGGAGTGGTTTAGAACTAAGTCATAGGGTTCATCAAATATGAAGCTTCAAGTTTGAATTAAGGTGAATATGAATGCCCTAGTTAAGATTTGTTGACCTTTTATTCAAATTCGACACAACTTTCGAGGGGTAGTCAAGGTGTCAACATAGCAGGTTGCCACCGACTTTAAATTTTAAATTATAAGTGTATTTATTTTGTGATATGGTATGAGCCCATGTTTGATTCTCTTGAAGATATCATAGCTACACAGAGAGTGCAAGATTTCCAATTCGAAAACCATTAATCACTTCTTAGCATACTAATATGTATACTCAATGAATATAATAATACAATACTATTACTTTGTGTGCAAGTTCATGGACTCATTTGTGGGTGATTATCCGACATCAATGATTGAGAGAGTCCACAATGCACTACCAACATTCTCGGTAGAAGAATCAAATCTTGTAAAAGGGTCGCTGAAATTTGTGGGTGTGAATCATTACACCACATATTACACAAGGTGGCAAGGAACAACCCAATTGAGGTTATTTCATTTCTTCTCAATGTTCTTGGATTTCGATGTTGTTACCCTCTGTTAGTCCCTAAAGTTGCACTTGACTGTGAGAGGGCAAGCTAGGGCATCATCAAGTTATTGCAATGGTATTTTTACGGGTTTTTTGAATAGGTTTTTAGAAAATGGTTGAAAGTTGGTTCAAGGGTTCAAAATAAACACATAACTCAAAATAAAGCCAGAAAATAACCCACTGATTTAGTAAATGGTAGTCACATTAATAGATTAGACAATAAGGTAAATAGAGAAAGAAAATATGAGAGTATTCAATTTGTCAACCCCATATAGATTTCTTATTTCAAAATATCATTGAGAAACAAGAACCTGTACTTGAAGGCAAATCTTGATAATAAACAAGAACAATAAAGTTTTCACTGTGTTACTTAAGATCAATGAATCAATGCATTGCAAGCTAGAGCATCATCAAGTTATTGCAATGGTATTTTTACGGGTTTTTCGAACAAGTTTTTAAAAAATGGTTGAAAGCTGGTTCAAGGGTTCAAAATAAACACATAACTCAAAATAAAGCCAGAAAATAACCCACTGATTTAGTAAATGGTAGTCACATTAATAGATCAGACAATAAGGTAAATAAAGAAAGAAAATATGAGAGTATTCAATTTGTCAACCCCATATAGGTTTCTTATTTCAAAATATCATTGAGAAACAAGAACATGTACTTGAAGGCAAATCTTGATAATAAACAAGAACAATAAAGTTTTCACTGTGTTACTTAAGATCAAGGAATCAATGCATTGCAACAGAAAAAATGACTTCAAGTAAAAAAAGAAATAGAATATAAAATAAAAGAAAATCTGACCATCAACATGTTTTTGCCATTTAGTATCAATGTGGAATATAAACTGTTTTACAATGGATTTTCAAAATAGGTCCCTGAATGTCCCAACTTATCGACATGAACTTCTCCTTCTACAGAGTTTATATAGAAACAATACATAATTATCAAGATCCAAAAGAAATGGATCTGAAAACCTCCTCATCTATATTTAGTTTCTTGTTTCAAATAATCAAGGAGAAGATCAAATCTGATCTCCAAGTCGAATTGATGAGGTGGCTTGTCAACTGCTGTCCATGAGATTTTTTAGGAAAATAAATGTGGCAAATTCCTAAAGAAATAGGGTCGAACAATCTCTTCGTATCTCTCAAAAGGTGATAGCTGTGTAAAATCCGAGAGAGGTTTTTGTGAAGGGGCCCGTTCCCAACAAAAACCTCTTTTGGTTTCCAAAAATTCATCTCCAGTTGTTCTGAAACCTCTCCCAAAATTAGTGACTAAAATAGGAAATTATTTATTGTGAAACCTCAGAAAAATAGGCCTCAAAGATATATTCAAATCTTTCAAAATGTGATAGCTGTGTAAAAACCGAGAGAGGTTTTTGTGAAGGGGCCCGTTCCCAACAAAAACCTCTTTTGGTTTCCAAAAATTCACCTCTAGCTGTTCTACAACCTCTCCCAAAATTAGTGACTAAAATAGGAAATTATTTATTGTGAAATCTCAGAAAAATAGGCCTCAAAGATATATTCGAATCTCTTAAAATGTGATAGCTGTGTAAAAACCGAGAGAGGCTTTTGTGAAGGGTCCCGTTCCCAACAAAAACCTTTTTTGGTTTCCAACAATTCATCTCCAGCTGTTTTGAAACTGCTCTAGAGGATAAAGACTAAAACAGGTAAAAAACAGAGTATGCCTAATTTCTGCTTTTCTTATTTTTTGAGGTTGTATAAGCCAACTGTTGAGACACCATATGAGGTTCATAGAATGGGCGATTTCAATTGTGAGGCACCTGTTGTGGTACCATAAGTCCACTGTATGCTATTCCAAAGAGAGCAGGTGATATAGAGAAAAGAAAGGTAGATTGCTGGATGACAGAACTAAGTAAATGAGTCTGTAAAACTGCAACATTTGCAACACTGCCATAAAATAAGTTGTTCCCAGTACCACTGACTGAAGAAATGCATGTAGATGTAGTGCTGCCATCATAAAACATAGCTACAATTCCCAAAACATTTCTCCCTGTTGTGTTAGCAACTCCTTTACTCTGTCTTTTTCCTTCCTTGCTTTAACTTTAAATTCTGGATATTCCTCTACAGGGGCAGGTAAATTCAGATCTATAGCAGCTTGATGTTTTCTTAATTTAATCATATATTTTGAAGATAATCCAAAACTAAGATCTTCATCCTCAGTGCTATCATAATTTCTGGTCTCTGGAAGGTCTGGAATCTGGTCTGGTTTTGCAAAAGGATAATCTTTGTCATCAGAAACTACATCTGTATCTCTAAACACAGATTCAGATTTTGAAGTTGATTTAGTGGTTGCTCTTGTCACAGGTCTCCTAGAGTATTGGGCACCCTGTTTTCCCTTTTCTTGTCTCTTCCTCAAGTTTTCAGATTCTTTCTCAGTCCTGTGCAAAGAAGGTGTCTCTGCCTGTTTTTTGATGCCTGTGTTGGAATCTTCTGAATTATCCTCTATAATTATAAGATTCTCCTTTTTAATGGATGGATGAAACATGCCCTTTGAATTTAATCTAAATTTATTGGCAGCTCTGGTGGAGTTTTTCCTAGGGCACTTAGGCACAGGTGTTGGCTTTTTGCTCTGTTTTTTGACTTTTGTATTCTTCTTACTTGTAGATTTCTGTTTCTGCTTGACTAGAGTCTGAACTGGGCTCATAGTATAATCCTAATCTTCATCAATTTCCCTCTTTATATCCGGATTAGGAAATATGTCAATGTCTTCATTTGGTTTAGATTTCTTACCTCGACTAGTGGTAGCTTTCTCATGGTCTTTACCTATAGGCAAATCTCCAATAGTTTGCTGAGTTTTCAATTTCCTCTTGCTAGCTCGAGTTACCCTAGCTGCAGGTGATTCTTCTTTAATTAAGAATTGGTGGCTTGAAGAGTCTGTTTCTGTTTAGCTGATTTCTTCCCTTTGACAGTTTTGGGTTTAGTTGACTGTAAATCTGATTTTAAAGACTGGATTCACCAATCCCAGGATCTCTGGACTTCGTTTAAAGAGAAGACTACTAATGTTCTAATTTAACCCTGATGAAAGAGACTGCCTTTTGCTGTAGCAGGATGAGATTGCACCCTCTTAGACATTTAGATAAACGTTTTAGCAGAAAATAGGGTAAATTAAGAGGATAATCACCATATATATGAATCAACAGTCTGATATGATAGAGATAAACCAAGGAAAACCTGCCTTCACATGTAATGTACCTGTGGATGATTAGCAAAGCAGTGTGCCATTCTTTCCTTACCCAACTGTGTGGTATTCCCTTGTTTCAATTAGGGTTTTGTTTCTCTGGAATAAGAAACTGATTTACAAATTCTATGACCACAATCACCTTCTTCCACAATCTTTCCCCATACACTGGAAATTTGGAGGCTTTAGCAATAGAATGTTCAGTCACATGTATCAGAAGTTTCCCAACTACAGCTTCGAAGCCATCAAAATTCTATGCAAACACCATCGAGATTTGTTCATCATGCCCCTGGAAGGTTGAGAAAAAGTCGAACCAACCAACATCTTTGATTTTCTACACCATCTGAGGGTATGTTTCGAGCAATTCCGCACCTTCGGGCTCTAGTCTGATTATCTGGCCACTCTTTTTGGGGGCCATACCGCTGATATGATCCTGTAAACAAATCTGAGAAGATCGATGGTTTTGAATCTTCAATTCCCGTGGGCTGTTAAGAACTAGAAGTTACTTCTTTCTTCAATCCCTGCAAAAATCACTGACATACTGAAATAGAAAGGTGATGATTCCATTCATGATAATCAGACGTGTTGATTTGATGCGGGTATGGCGAGCACAACTCAATCCTTTATATGTAGCTGTTATCATAAAAATAGCAACCCAAAAATAGATCATGAAGAGGCATGCAGATCCTCTAATCACGATTTGAAAAATTATGACACGATCTGGGCAGGGTGGCGTATGAAAAACAATGATTATTCCCGACGCTGTAGGAATAGAGCTATTCCTGCAGTGCTTTTTCTGACTTGGAAAAATTTGAAAATTCAAATAATGAAACGACAAGTGATGTGACAAAAGATTATCATATTGAATCCTAATCTTTAAAAACCTTAAAAACCATTTAAAAAATGCAATAAAAATTGAAAAATAATCTTCTAAGCCAAGAGGGAAAAACAAAGTTTTAGCAAAAAATCATGGAAAATTGATAGAACAGAGATTAAGGACACCCAATCAGTCAAAAACAAGGTTAAGGACTAACACTGGCTCTTTCTGGGGATGAAGTTTCATGATGAAACTTTAAGAACTTGCTGACCAATGCCTTCACATCCCTCATCATCATCAACTTTTACTGTAATTATTTCCCTGCCCAACCATTCCTTTATTTGCAATCCAAAATTAACAACCACAAAACTGCAAGTAGTCTTTCCATTGGGCTATGGAGTCTTTATTCTTGCATACTGAAAACAAACTGCTCGGATGCAAGCTTATTCAACCATTCTAGTCTATTTTCTTGCTGAAATCATGCTGATCATGTGTAGGCGAATTTCCAATGCAACCATGAAATGATTTCACTTCCAAGAGGGTCTTCTTCCTTGCAGGTAAATAAGAAAATGTAGAAAAACTGATATTTTTGCAGCAAAAAATGAATGGGCAGCCCATACTTACAGCTGCAATTTGCTTTAATTCCAAACGTTGCAAAATTTTGAACCTCTGGAAACATGAACTCCATGTAGAGAGCCACAGGATCCTGCTAATGGTACTGCATCTCTAGCTGATACAAGAAGCCATATTGTTGCTCTATGATTTTTGCTCCATTTATGAGAGCATAATTCATTTGAAGATCACTGACATCTGGAACCTGCTCATATGCTTCTTGGATAATATTGTTCAAAACAACATTATCATCATGAGAATCAAGAGGTTGATCCTCATCTTCCACGCTGCCTTCAGATGCATAACTATCATACACCGACTCTGGCTCTTCATGGACGATGGACTGAATGCCTTCATGAATTTGGTGGTTAGAATTTGTCATATCATCAACATCTGGATCCAGGACTTCAAGATCATCATCATACTCATCAAATAAAGGCTGATTTGAAAATTTTTCTGAACTCTGAAAACCAAGGACCTCTACTTCACGATCATATTGAAAAAATGAGTGCATATATGTTGCTTGATCATCATTAGAATTTTGACCATAAGACGCATATGAAACAACATCAAATACATTTGCAACTGCTGGTTTTTCTTTCTCATCTACAGTATGGTCTTCAACAAGAATTTCTTCAGTCAACAACTGATCTTCAAACAGATTAGGAACAACATTTGTATCATAGTCACTACTATTAGAAACATTCAGATTGATACCAAATGCATCTAAAGTATCATTGTTATGAATTTCAAGATCAAAATGCTGAAAATCTTCCTGCTGTAGAACAGATTTAGAAGAAGATATGACTGATAATGAATCTTCTTCCTCTTCCTCTATGTAATCATCCTCTTCATCTGTACTGCTAGAGGAATCAATTTCTTGAGAATAATATCCCGATTTACATTGCTCACAACAATCTACCAGAAGAAGCTCAGCTGGAAAATACCTTTTACATTGTTCATTGAATGTAGCATGGAATTCTCTTAAAGAAGAAATGCTGGAAGCAGGAAGAGATCTGTACCAGACACGTGCATCACCCTCCAAAGAGTACATAAACATTTTCATCAATGCATCTTCATGATGAATATTCAGCTGATCCATGCATTGATGAAACATAATCAAATGTAGTGCCGGATTGTCCTCATCCTTTTCTCTGAACCGTGGAAGGTAATCTCCCCATATATCAATAGTGGGAACATCATTAGGGAAACCAACAATAGCAGAGAAATTAAATGGTGCAAACCTCCGTGCCAAAATAGATTCCATAGCCTTTGACATCTCGGATCAATGGAGTTACCAATGGATTCTTCCTTCATGGAGTTGCCAGGTGAATAATACAGTCAGAAAAAGTATCCAACTCTTGTTCATCATCAAGAGCTAGAATTGATCGTTATCGTTCTCCCAGGGATAAATACTTCGTGTCCTCGTCCCCGACAATGGCGCCAAAAGATGTCAGTCCCTAAAGTTGCACTTGACTGTGAGAAGACAAGCTAGGGCATCATCAGGTTATCGCAATGGTATTTTTAAGGGTTTTTTGAATAGCTTTTTAGAAAATGGTTGAAAGCTGGTTCAAGGGTTCAAAATAAACACATAACTCAAAATAAAGCCAAAAAATAACCCACTGATTTAGTAAATGGTAGTCACATTAATAGATCAGACAAGAAGACAAATAAATAAAGAAAATATGAGAGTATTCAATTTGTCAACCCCATATAGATTTCTTATTTCAAAATATCATTGAGAAACAAGAACATGTACTTGAAAGCAAATCTTGATAATAAACAAGAACAATAAAGTTTTCACTGTGTTACTTAAGATCAAGGAATCAATGCATTGCAACAGAAAAAATGACTTCAAGTAAGAAAATAAATAGAATATGAAATAAAAGAAAATCTGACCATCAACATGTTTTTGCCATTTAGTATTAATGTGGAATATAAACTGTCTTACAATGGATTTTCAAAATAAGTCCCTGAATGTCCCAACTTATCGACCTGAACTTCTCCTTCTACAGAGTTTATATAGAAACAGTAGATAATTATCAAGATCCAAAAGAAATGGATTTGAAAACCTCCTCATCTATATTTAGTTTCTTGTTTCAAATAATCAAGGAGAAGATCAAATCTAATCTCCAAGTCGAATTGATGAGGTGGCTTGTCATCTGCTGTGCATGAGATTTTTTAGGAAAATAAATCTGGCAAATTCCTGAAAAATAGGGTCTCAGAATCTCTTCGTATCTCCCAAAAGGTGATCGCTGTGTAAAATCCAAGAGAGGCTTTTTTTAAGGGGCCCGTTTCCAACAAAAACCTCTTTTGGTTTCCACAAATTCATCTCCCGCTGTTCTACAACCTCTCCCAAAATTAGTGACTAAAATAGGAAATTATTTATTGTGAAATCTCAGGAAAATAGGCCTCAAAGATATATTCGAATCTCTTAAAATGTGATAGTTGTGTAAAAAATGAGAGAGATTTTTGTGAAGGGGCCCGTTCCCAACAAAAAACTCTTTTGGTTTCCAAAAATTCATCTCCAGCTATGTTGCAACCTCTCTCAAAATTAGTGACTAAAACAGGAAATTATTTATTGTGAAATCTCAGAAAAATAGGCCTCAAAGATATTCGAATCTCTTAAAATGTGATAGTTGTGTAAAACCCAAGAGAGGTTTTTGTGAAGGGGCCCGTTCCCAACAAAAACCTCTTTTGGTTTCCAAAAATTCATCTCCAGTTGTTTTGAAACGGCTCTCGAGGATAAAGACTAAAACAGGTAAAAAACAGAGTATGCCTGATTTCTGCTCTTCTTATTTTTTGAGGTTGTATAAGCCAACTATTGAGACACCATATGAGGTTCATAGAATGGGTGATTTCAACTGTGAGGCACCTGTTGTGGTACCATAAGTCCACTGTATGTTATTCCAAAGAGAGTAGGTGATATAGAGAAAAGAAAGGTAGATTGTTGGATGACAGAACTAAGTAAATGAGTATGTAAAACTGCAACATTTGCAACACTGCCATAAAATAAGTTGTTCCTAGTACCACTGACTGAAGAAATGCATGTAGATGTAGTGCTGCCATCAGAAAACATAGCTACAGTTCCCAAAACATTTCTCCCTGTTGTGTTAGCAACTCCTTTACTCTGTCTTTTTCCTTCCTTGCTTTAACTTTAAATTCTGGATATTCCTCTACAGGGGCAGGTAAATTCAGATCTATAGCAGCTTGATGTTTTCTTAATTTAATCATATATTTTGAAGATAATCTAGAACTAAGATCTTCATCCTCAGTGCTATCATAATTTCTGGTCTCTGGAAGGTCTGGAATCTGGTCTGGTTCTGCAAAAGGATCATCTTTGTCATCAAAAACTACATCTGTACCTCTAAACACGGATTCAGATTTTGAAGTTGATTTAGTGGTTGCTCTTGTCACAGGTCTCCTGGAGTATTGGGCAACCTGTTTTCCCTTTTCTTTTCTCTTCCTCATGTTTTCAGATTCTTTCTCAGTCCTGTGCAAAGAAGGTGTCTCTGCCTATTTTTTGATGCATGTCTTGAAATCTTCTGAATTATCCTCTATAATTATAAGATTCTCCTTTTTAATGGACGGATGAAACATGGCCTTTGAATTTAATCTAAATTTATTGGCAGCTCTGGTGGAGTTTCTCCTAGGGCACTTAGGCACAGATGTTGGCTTTTTGCTTTGTTTTTTGACTTTTGTATTCTTCTTACTTGTAGATTTCTGTTTCTGCTTGATTGGAGTCTGAACTGGGCTCATAGTATAATCCTCATCTTCATCAATTTCCCTCTTTATTTTTGGATTAGGAAATATGTCAATGTCTTCATTTGATTTAGATTTCTTACCTCGACTAGTGGTAGCTTTCTCATGGTCTTCACCTATATAGGCAAATCTCCAATAGTTTGATGAGTTTGCAATTTCCTCTTGCTAGCCTGAGTTACCCTAGCTGCAGGAGACAATTCTTTTATTAAGAATCGGTGGCTGAGTCTGTTTCTGTTTAGAAGATTTCTTCCCTTTGATAGTTTTGGATTTAGTTGACTGTAAATTCTAGCTTGTCAACAAGCTTAACGCTTGCAGACATCTTTTACCTGGAGCTAGGAAAATGACCGAAAAATGAAAGTGCTCAAAATCAAAATCTGAACTTACCAGGAGGTGCGCTTGGCTGAAGCGAGTAGCCTGGTGTGTTTGGATCTGAGAAAATCCAACTTTTGCTCCTCCAAACTTGATATGAGGATTTCTAGACTGGTGCTTCTGGTTTTCTGGTACTTCCGGTACTTCCGGTACACTGGTTTTCTGGTACTTCTAGTACTTTGTGAAACTAGGGTTTCACTTTCCGGGAGATCTAGCCACTGAAAAGGTGCGCTGAAGGTGCCAAAATGATCCTTGGGGGAGAGCACACTTTTCTAGATGTTTTTAGGGCTGAAATACCTCACCAACAAAAAGCCTTAATTTTCATGTACGGTAACAATGACGTTTTTCACTTTTCTCTTGTGAAAGATGCTCTCTTCAACTTGGCTCTGATACCATGTTAATGTTTAAGCCATTATTATAGTTCTTTGCATTCAATAGATAACAATAGCATAATACAATGTCATTGAGAAATACACAATCACAAGAGACACAACATTTATCCTGGGAAACCCTCTAGGGGAAGAAAACCCAACAAAACTTCCTTATTATAAATAGCCAATACAATGCCAAGAGATAACTCAAACTAATACAGAAGATTCTCTCCCAAAGATGCTCCACTCTCTCTCCTTCTCTAATTGCAGATCCGAAACTTGTCTCTCAATGAGCAAGTGAGTTGTGTCTAAGTGAGGCGCTAGCCTCTTTATTTATACAAGACTGGCACGTGTGAAGTGTCTCTTCACTGGCCGGGCCGACTTCTCCAACTGGGTGGTTATAACCACCTTTATTATATTTCGGGGCCTCTTTAATATCTTCTGGGCCGACTTCTTATTCTACCTATTACAATTATCTTTTGACCAATCCACAAAAGGGGATTTGGTCCTTTATAATAACCGACATGATCGATCCGCAATGGGGATTGATCCAATGAATAATATATCAAATAATAATAAGAATACACTTTGCAGTTACATTATTTTAACAGTATGACCCTCGAATTTCATGCTCTCTTGCTGTACGAACTGTACAAAATTTGCTCAGAAATTCGTGCCAATCCCTGCTGTCTTGATTTTTGTGTCAAAACTGTTGTATGACAGCCTTGAAATACGTGCCAACTCTGCCTCATAAATCTGCAGTATGGCCTCCTCGATTTCTGTGCTGTTTTTTCTGATGTACGGCCTCACCAAAATCTGTACTGTACGGCCCTTTGCTGGTTGTACTCTGCCTCGAATTCTGTGCTGTACTCTTGCCTAGAAATTCATGCCTCAAGCAGCGAGTTTTCCCTCCTTCTCCAAAGCTTGACCTCTCTCTCCCAACATTCTCCAAATGCTCATGAAGAAAAGAAATGGGGGGCACCTTCTTACCTTAACCGACTTAATGAGGGAAGTTAAAGGGTCATCCGATCCAAGGGTTTAGATTGGACCAGATGAATGGTGGAGATTAACTCACTTCACTCACCCATTTTCCCTAAGTCATAAAGTCACTTTTAATTCATATCACATGAATTAAATGATTAGGGTCCTCATTAGACATTTTCCCACCCCCTAGGTGCCTAGGTAATGAGAAACACTTGCCTAGGTACTTTTTAATTATTTTTAACACACCCTCTTACCGAGGAAGGTGTTACTCACTACCCCAAGCTTATCTCTGAAAGGTGCAAACTTCCCTTTCCCCAAATCTTTTGTGAATATCTCCGCAACCTTCTCATCTGTGGATATATACTGTCGCTCAACTGCTCCTCTCTGAACATAATCCTAGATGAAGTGATATCGAATCTCAATGTGCTTAGACCTGTCATGAAAAACTGGATTCTCAAAGAGTTTGATACAACTCTGATTGTCACAGTAAATCACAGTCGGTCTCAATTGCACACCAAATAATCCCACCAACAACTTGCAAAGCCAAATGGCCTCACAACTGGCCTGACTAGTAGCCATATACTCAGCCTCTGCAGAACTCAAAGCCACTGACTTCTACTTGCGATTGAACCAAGACACCATTGCTGAGCCCAATCCGAAACAACTTGAAGTACTTTTTCTGTCACTGACACATCCTGCCCAATCTGAATCAGTATAGCCCACCAATCAAACTCCATCCCCTCTCAGATAGTCCAGGCCATAATCCACTTTACCACAAAGATACCCGAGCACATGTTTTGCTGCCACCCAATGCACTCTCCTAGGCTCCACCATAAACTAACTAAGAGTGTTGACAACAAAACAAATATCTGGCCTGGTGTTGACCAAATACATCAACGAACCAATCAACTGACGATATAATGTGGGATCAACTAATTGTGACTCAGAAGCATTGAGCTTCTTCCAGTTGGTAATCATGGGTGTATATATGGGCCTACAATCCTCCATCTGGAATCTCTTTAGAATGTCAAAAGCATACTTCCCCTGTCCCAGAAAGATGTGTCCAGGCTCCTGCCAAACCTCCAACCCCCAAAAATAATGCATCAGTCCAATATCTTTCATCTCGAACTCTGAAGCAAGGCTCTCCTTGCAGCTAGTAATGAGTCTCTTAGCCCCTGTAATGAAAAGATCATCAACATATAGCAAGAGTATGAGAGGATCCTCTCCAACCACAATGAAGTACAGGTTGGGATCCGCCTCACTCTTCTCAAAGCCCAACTGCTGCTAGTAGGCATCAATCCTAGAATATCAAGCTCTGGGAGCTTGTTTCAGCGCATACAATGCCTTCTTCAGTCTGCACACATGAGACTCTCTCCCATGCACCTTAAAGCCCAATGGATACTCAATGTACACCTCCTCTTGTATGAGACCATTCAAAAATGCGGTCTTCACATCCATCTGATAGATCTTCCAACCCATCTCTGGTGCAATAGAGATCATTGCCCTAATTGAGGTATATCTAGCAACCGGAGCGAAGGTCTCATCATAATCAACTCCCTCAACCCGTGAGAACCCTCGAGCCACAAAACGAGCTTTGTACTTCTCAATGCTGTCATCTGCAACATATTTGAGTTTGTAAAGCCACCTAGAGTCACCACTGACTTCCCCTCAGGTCTAGGAACAACCTCCCAAACATCATTCTTCATGATGAAATTGTACTCTTCCATCATGGCATCTCTCCAAACTTGTCTGCCAACAACCTCCTCAAAGGTGGAAGGCCCAGACTCCCTGATGCTGCTCACGATCGCAAGATAGTTGCAAAATCTGTCAGGAGGTTTACTCTCCCTCATAGCCTGCCTGGGATTCCCCGCAGAACCCTCTGCCTCCTTCAGAGTGTCCTGAAGCCACTTGGGCTTCCTCCTCTCTGAAGTAGTGTCCTGTGGAGGGGACTCCTCTTGCTCAACCCCACCACCTGAAGACTATGAACTTGAAGTAGAATCTGGAGCATAAGATCTTGAAATCTGAGGATCAATAACCTGTGATCCTGACATCTGTGGCCCTGTGCCCTGTGGATCAGTCGTCACCGAAACTGGTGGACCTAAACTCTGTGTCACTAAAGTCTGTAGTGGACTCACCTGAATCTGAGGTGATGACTGCTCACCCTTCTCAGTTCCTCGTGACTTCTTAAAGGCTCTATCCTCCTCAAATCTCACATCCCTTCTCACAACTGTCTTCCTCAAGGAAGGGATGTATATGCGGAAAGCCTTTGAAGTCTCACTATACCCAACAAAAATCCCCTTTTCTGCTGTGGGCTCTAGCTTTGTCCTCTACTCAGAAGGGACATGTGAATATGTAAGCCACCCAAAAATCCTAAAGTGCCCAACCTCAGGCTTCTTCTCAGAGAAAGCCTCCTCAGGAGTCTTATCCCCCAATGCTCTGTGTGGACTCCTGTTCTGCAGATAAACTGCAGTGTAACAGACCTCGGGCCAAAGAAAGAGTGGCAGCCCCTGATACTGCAACATGGCTCTCGCAGTCCCAACTATGGCCCTGTTCTTCCTCTCAACAACTCCATTCTGCTGTGGGTTGTAAGGAACAATCAACTCCCTCTTGATGCCCTCTCCCACACATAATTCATTAAACTCCTTGGAGGTATACTCACCCCCATTATCTGTCCTCAATACTCTGATTTTCCTCCCAATCTGGTTCTCCACAAGAGCTTTGAACTCTTGGAATCGATTGAAGACCTATCCTTTGGTCTTCGTGAAGAAATTCCAAGACTTTCGAGAGAAGTCATCAATAAATATGACATAGTACAAACAACCAGTCAATGATGTAGAAGACATAGGACCACATACATTGGAATGAATCGGATCAAGTATACCTGCTGCTCTGTTGTCACTGCTTGGAAAAGCGGTCTTGGTGTACTTTCCCAAAGCACACCCCTTGCACAACTCTTGGTGCTTGTACTAAACTCTGGCACTCCAGTCACAATCTCCTTCAGTATTCTCAGAGCCCCATGATGCAAATGGGCCATCCTCCTATGCCATAGCTCACAAAGATCACTGCTGCTGGTAGTATGATACAATGGACTAGCTGGATGAAACATGAGCTTGTACAACTTCTCATGTCGAGTCCCAATCACTTTGGCCGAAGTGATATTGGACCCCTTGGGAAATAGGAGCATCTGTCCATCACGGAACACCACCTCATACCCCCTATCCTCAATAGTAGAAACTGAAATCAAGTTCTTCTTCAAGCTAGGAACATATAGGACATCTCTCAACAACATGGGAGGTTGAGACTCTCTCTAAAATGATACTGTCTCACTACCAACTGCCTTGACCACCCGGTCATCTCCAAGCACTACCTCAAGATCACCAATCTGTGTAAGATCTGCCAAATGCTCACGAACACCTGTCATATGGCAGGAGACACCACTATCAATATACCAAACACTGGAATGTGTGGCTTTAGTGGAAAGACACACCACTAAGGAAAACTCCTTATCGAACTTGGTGGAAAATTCTTCCACCTCTGCTGAAGTTGCAATCTGTTTCTTCTTCTTATTAGGACACTGCCCCGCATAGTGCCCAAACTTGTGACATGCAAATCACTTGACTTTGTTCATGTCCTTCTTGCCTTCACCGTTCGGCTTGTTCCCTGCCTCAGGACCCTTTTTGAACTTCTTCTTGCTGTTAGCAACAAGAGCCACATTCTCCTCATCATTACCAGTAGATGAACTGCCATGCACATACCCTCTCCGAGTTTCCTCCTGAACAAAGTCATCCCAAAGACGTTCCCACTTGGGAAGATTCTCCCTTGCCACAATGCCCTCGACAAAAACAACCCGTTGTTTGGTCACCCCATTCAATGCTGTCCTCACAAGACAAGTTCACTGTCAACAATGGCCTTCCCAACAACACCAAGTTCATCTCTTACCTGTGTCAGCCTGGTAAGATATGTTACCACATTTTCATCTTTGGTCATTCTAATCCTCTTCAACTTCTCTCTCAAATCCATCTTCCGGTTCTCATTTGTACTTTGATACAACTTCGTCAAGGACTCCCACATCTCATAGGCATTTGTCTTCCCTGTCACATGAGGAATCAAATGGTCCTTGATGGCATCAAGGATGATTCTTTTAGCCTTGATACTCTTCTTGGTATATGCTGCAAGAAGTGTAACATCTGTAGGTACTATTACTGGGTTTGTTGTGGAGTTCTCAACAATGTCCCATAACTCAGTCTCTTGCAGAAGCAAAATCATTCTCTCCTTCCAAGCACCAAAATTTACTGCCCCATCAAGTCTGTCCTCAATTCTTAAACATGTAGCCATTGACCCTTCTCAGCTGAAATAACAAATTCCAAATTTCTGTCCGGTGAAGTAACTTCCGTCCTGCTCTCTATATGGTTGATTTAATTTTGCATTCCTCTTCAACTCAGCTCTGATACCATGTAAAATTTTCAGACCCCACCCAGTTTCAAGTCTCACTGAGACTAATCATAGTTTAATGCCCAAAAACCCAGTTTTGTAACAGTAGCATTTTCTAAGCATATAAACAATTCTTAGAAATGAAACATGAGGATTCTGAACAGTATTAAATGCAGAAATAAATAATTATATCAGCAGCACACTAACTCAGAAATTATGGACACGGAGATTTTTGGTCTAACATTGACCCTGGAAAAACTGACAAGGGGAAAACCAGTGAGAGAGGGGCTTTTTATTATTTTCAGAGCTCTGAGAAAATGATATTTACAGCAGTCAAATTATTAGCAAATCACACAAACTTATCTGAAGAATGTGCCCAACAATCTTCCTTGAAAACAATGCCAAACTGTCTTGAAATTCATGCCCAGAAAACAATGCTGTACGACCCTCGAATTTTGTGCCCTCTTGCTGTACGAACTGTACGGAATTTGCTCAGAAATTCATGCCAATCCCTGCTGTCTCGATTTCTGTGTCAAAACTGTTGTACGGAAGCCTTGAATACGTGCCAACTCTGCCTCAGAAATCTGCAGTATGGCCTCCTCGATTTCCATGCCCTTTTTCTGCTGTATGGCCTCACCAAAATCTGTACTGTACAGTCCTTTTCTAGCTGTACTCTGCCTCGAATTCTGTGCTATACTCTTGCCTAGAAATTCGTGCCTCAAGCAGCAAGTTTGCCCTCCTTCTCCAAAGCTCGACCTCTCTCTCCCAACATTCTCCAAATGCTCATGAAGAAAAGAAATGTGGGGGCGCCTTCTTACCCTAACCGACTCAATGAGGGAAGTTAAAGGGTCATCCGATCCAAGGTTTTAGATTGGACAAGATGAATGGTGGAGATTAACTCACTTCACTCACCCACTTTTCCTAAGTCATAAAGTCACTTTTAATTCATATCACATGAATTAAATGACTAGGGTCCTCATTAGACATTTTCCCACCCGCTAGGCGCCTAGGTGATGAGAAATACTAGGCGCCTAGGTACTTTTTAATCATTTTTAACATTTTAATTAGGTAGCTTCCTAGGGTGTCTCTCTCTTGTATTGTATCATTGTAATCATTCTTTTATGGTTAATGAGAAAATTATTGTTTGCTGCTACATATTTTGAGCTTACTGGTTTTGATGTTCAGCAGGGGTATTTCTTTGATCTACTGCCCGTTTCTTGGTGGATTAATACCAAATCTATATATGTTGTATCTCTACTCCTAATATACAGTTATCCGATATTTTTTTTAAAAGGAAAAGTTTTGATTGGTGTTTTGTGAGATTTTTGTTTTATGTTCTAGGTTAGATCTTTGAGTTCCGATTTGAATATCATGAATTGAAATTTCAACACAATGAAGGTCAAGTGGAAGTCATAAAGGGTGCCACTATTTGACCCTAACGATGACACATGGAATATTTTAGGGAAAGGAAAAAGTAAGTCGTGATGTTGTAGTAACATGCATAGGAGGTGTTACAACAAAATATAGCACCCATAAAAGTGTAAAGTCCTAATTACCAAGGTGTTAGTTTTGTGCAACTTAGGACGGCTACCCACTGTCACCTCGGTAGCTCTTCCTCTCCCTTTTGGTTGGATTTTCTCCAACTCAAGGGGGGATTTCCTAAGAATAGGATTATCAAGGCTATAGAGTGGGGGCTCAAGGTGAAAAATGAAGAGTAAGCTTTGATCAAACAAAGTGGTTGTAGTAATGGTATGTGGTAGTGGAAATGGAAAAGGGGGTATGGAAATGAAATGAGGGGAACAAGGAAATGGGAAAATGTAAGACTAGTGCCTATCAATCTAAGGGCGAATGGAGTCATGAAACACCGAATGAATGAAAGAATAAATGTGTTATAGTAAACTACTTTGAGGTAGCCTATATGGTTGAAAGGGTTAGTAATAAGTATACCACATTCAACCTCTTGGATGAAAGAACTTATTCGATCATTCATCACTTGGGTGTGTACTTAAGGTAAAAGGAACTAGTTGGATGCAATTTACCCCAAAGTGTTTGCTGAAAATAAGTTATAGAATCAAATCTTGGAGGGCTCAGGCTGCCACTCATCAATACAAATGTGAAGGTGCTGTTTTATGGCTGAAATGTTCTTCCAAATCTGCAACTTAGTTTGATAGAAAAATGGAAAACAAGTGCAGAAATAAAACAACAAATAAACAAGTGGGAGAACCTCCTTACATTGCTTATTCCTGCTGATTTTTCCTGCAAACCCAGCACACGACTAATAATCCGAATAAAATCTCTTTATTAATTATTAGCACAACTAGGTTATCAATGAAACATTAGCGGAAACATTAATACAAAAACATAACACATTGCACAATATATTTCGGGTAAACAACCCTTGCGGGAAAACCAGATTAGTGATGATTTTTTTGTTGTAAAATCAGGGCTCCCTTCTTGGTATAATGGCCCTTCAGAGGATTACAATGCAGCGATAGCCTAGCCCACTTGGCTGCTATCTCCCTCGCTACCTCTTTGCACATTTCCTTAGCCCTGACCACTCACAATTGGATGAACTCTCTTCATCCACTCAATGAGATCTCCTCACTCTCTACTTAGTGTGTTTCACACACCCTCACACTCTTTGTGAGTCTCTCAAATTGTGTGTGTGACTCTCTCACCTCCTCACACAATGTGTCTCATCCTCTCACCTAGGCTGCCTTTTATTACATCGAGTTAACCCTAAATCCAAAACCCTAGATCTTCTCCAAAGTGATCAACGACTGAGATCTAATCTCACGTTCACTTTAGATCTAATGGTTAGGACTCAATCAAATCTAGCTTAAGTTACTAATGCCAAGTGAACTTAGGCATTTAACTTAACTAATCTCATTAATTTAAAAGGTCATTCACTTTATTAATCACTAATAAAGTGAATCTTCTAAGGTTTCCTGAGAGGTTACAAGGACGACTTCCACATGCTAGACACGAAGCCTATGTGGAAGTACCTGTCTGATGCTATTACGTCAACAATTCCAAAATGAATACTGAGTTCATTATAAAGCCTTCACATAAGTATGATAACAAGAAGATTCTATAATGATAGCACTTGGTGAGGAAGAAAGAGGGACTCTTGATGTGCTCTGCAACTTTGCTAAGTTTAGGTTTTGGTAAGAGTTTGACAACCTGCAAACATCACTATCATGTGGTCACGGTCTCCTTGTAGGCAGATGGCAGCACCTCCCTCGCCACACTCAGACCTGTGCTCCTTCAAGGAAGCAGTCACGCGGAAGTCAACTTTCTCCCAATCCTCGATTGGAAAGGTAGGTTTAGGGAAAGAGTCCTCCAAAGAATCCAAGGTGAAGACAAATGAAGATGTTGATAAATCAACAACAACAAAGCTCCGAAATGGCTGCTTGGATAAAATGCTAGAAAACCCCACATACGAGGTCACATCCCCAAATGTGGGCAACTACATACAACACATGAAGGATCATGTTGTTGTGGAAAAAGCCCTAATCGGATGGGTCAAGACCAGATGGAAGACACGGGCAAATAGACCTCAAGCTGGGCTCCAAAGGGTTCTTTATAACCATCTTCACTTGCGTTGAAGATAGGGAGAGAATTTTTGAAGAAGGACCATACTTCTTCAATTCTACAGGGCTCCACCTTTGATATTGGACAAAATGTTTTAGCCCAGAAAAGGAAACCTTCATAGAAGCCCCTATCTGGATCAGGATGAACTCGTTGCCGCAGGAATTCTGGGAACTCGAAACCCTACAAGGGATCAACAACACCTTAGACTCCTTTGTCAAGGTTTTAGAGGTAACCAGATTGGGCCGCTACACCTCATACACCCGAATTTGTGTGTACATGAATGTAACTGGAGCATTACCTGAATCCATAAATATCAGCTTCCAAGACATTGAATGGACCCACACCCTAGATTATGAGCACATTCCATTTAGATGTTGGCAATGCCACGAACATGGCCATTAATTTCGTGAATACTCACTAAACGCGAAAAAATTTGCAGATAAAGGTAAGGAAATGGTGGACAAGGAAGGATTTACGAAGGTACCCAGCAAGAGAAAATTAGGTAAGAAAAACCCCATTCCAAATGCTCATAAGTCAGATCCTAGTAATAAGAATAGCTTTGATGACCTGAATAGTGAAGAAGAACGACCGATACAAAAAGAGTCATCATCAACAAGCACTAAAATAGATACCAACCATGTAGCAAGTCCAACCGAGGAGATCAAGAGACAGAAAATAGACACATAAACCCACACCATTGATCCAAATGGATCCATGAATCTGGAGCAGGACATGGAATCGGTAGGAGATACCCTTGAATATGAGGAAGACCTGCTACAACAAGGGGAAGATGTCAAAATGGTAGAAATAGACATACCAACTTTGATTGCAAAGCATGGGGTATCACTCTTGGCAGAGCTCCAATTCCCACAACTACAACAACTACAAAAAGAACTAATAAGGAAAACAACTAAGGCATGGAAGGCAGTCTCCAATCCCAACCAAGTGGAAGGATTAGGCATGCGAAGCTCTCTCAAAGCCCAGAAAAAAACAACCAATGAAGAGAGGAAAAGAGGGCACAAATCTAACAAGAAAAAGCTCGAAGAAGAGGGAGCACTCCTAGTCGATTTGGGCCAGGCCATCAACCTGATCGATAAGTACCTATCCTCTCAACCAAAACTTTAATATGATTGTTATTTCGTGGAATATAAGGGGTCTCAATGCCTTAAGCAAACATCATATGTTAAAAAAAAGAATAACACAAGAGAAACCAGTGGTGGTTTTTCTTCAAGAAACTAAATCTAATAAGGAGATGATGAACTTCATTGCGGACAATTGTTGGTACTCCAACAAAGTACAGTTCCAGCTACATGCTTCTTTGAAGGCTTGGCAATCCTTTGGGATCCGACTCGAATCAACTTGACAAACATAGCAGAATCAACCAACCTCTTCTTTGCAGACTTCAAATTTGTTAACTTGACAATTATAGGAACTATAACCAATGTTTACGGTCCAACCAACCCCACTCTGAAACTTCCCTTTTTGGAATCCCTAAAGGCCTTGGGAGAAACAACCTCGGATTTCAATCTCGTCACCTCTTTTCATGAAAAAGAAGGGGGTCTAAGAAAACTAGACAATGACAACTTAGCTTTCAAAAGTTTTATTACAGAGCTCAAACTTTTAGATATTCAGATCGACAACGGATGCCATACATGTACCAACAAAAGGGGAGACACACATCAAATAGTGGCTCAGCTTGATCGCTTACTCTTGACTGAAAACTTATTCCAATCTTTGATACCTCTTGAAGCTGCCATTTTACTGTATGTGGGCTCGGATCATTGGCCCATAAAACTCTCGTGGTACGACTCACTTTCGCCGAAGCCAAAGCCTTTCATATTCAAAAGATTCTGGTTAGTGTTGAAGCTTTTGTAGCTTCGGGAGGTATTCTCACTAGGGGCCATGGTGTCAGGCATGTGGGAATCTTTGTTGGCACCAAATTACTCTTTCGTTTATGTGAAAACGCCTTGGGATGAAACTAGGGCTTCATTGGCTTGGTGATGGGACTTATGGGCTTGTGTTGGGGTGTCACACCCACAAAGAGGAATAAAATATTCTAATTTAATGTTGAGTTTAGAAGTGGTTCCTAAACTCACTCATTAGACTCCTATATAAGGAGAGGAGAGATTGTGACAAATCTCATTGTGTCATTATGGAGTTAGCACAAGTGAGAGTGCACTTGTGCTAGGAGCTTGGAAATTTCTACAAGGGAAATTCTGCAATCTTGAGAAAATGTGGCCTAGGGTTCTTGGAAATTCTGTTTCTATCTCAACCAAGGAAGGATTATGTTTTTCCCAGCCAAGAGAGGCCACACGTGTGAGAGAAGGAGAAAAGATAGTCGTACAAGAGGAGAGAGAAGGCCGCATGTGTGGGCAGATCGTACAATAGTCTGTACAGGCCGCACATGCGAGTACAGTAGATTTGTACAGCCACATGTGTGACCAGAACATAACAACTGCATGTGTGAGGGGTTTACGCAGGCCGCACATGTGATTTCTGGGTAGGTGACAGTCCATACAGGATGACGTCAGTAGTTCGTACATGCCGTATGGTTGACGTCAGCAGGTTTGCTAAATTGGAATTGTCACGGGATTTTGCTAAGGTTGATTTGCTGAATTTTCTGTTTTTGGGAGGGCTGTTTTGTCCTTAGATTTGGTGTAAATTGTGACAGTTGTGAGGGCTGATTTTGCCCTCAGGAATTTTTGAATTTGACAATTTATAGAACATAAAATTTTGTGTCTCAAGTGTGTGGATGATTATCTCTCATCTTGTTGTTTCCACTGCTGTAATTTTCGTCAATAATTTCAGTGTAAAATTGTTTAGTGATAGTAGCTAGGGTTTACTGTTTGGTCACTTGTAAGTAATTTTCAGATTTGAAATTAGTTGCATAGAATTGCATATGAAAAATTGACATGGTATCAGAGTTGAGGCTTTGAAGGAAGAGAGGGAGTCATCTCTTGATACACACTTGCTACTGCAAGTACAACAAATTTGTTGTTGCAGATTCTTGTTTTGTTATGGGCAGGTCACCATGGTGAACACCTTGAAGATTGAGGACAGGTTGGAAGGGGCAACAAACTTCTAGGCTTGGAAGGCCAGAGTTCTTCTGTTGGAAGAGAATGACCTCAAAGAGTATGTTGAGGGTGTGGTTCCAAGTCCTAATGATCCGCAGGAATTGGCAACTCATAAGAAGAAGGAAGTAAAGGCCAAGCGAGTGTTGCTAGAATTCGTGAAAGATCACCTGGTTCCTCACATTTTTGAGAAGAAGTCTGCCAAGGAAATTTATGATGCTTTGGTGGGTTTATACCAAAACGGGAATACAGACAGGAAGTTACATCTGAATCCCCAGCTTCAAGTTGTTAAGATGCCTAGTGAGGAGACGATCGTGAATTACCTTCTGAAGATACTCAGATTCGAGATCAACTTGCAACCATTAATGAAACAGTTGAGGATACTGAGTTAGTGAATGTAACATTGAGAGGTCTCCTCGGATCTTGGGAGCCATTCGTGCAGGGGATTTGTGCACGTGAGGAGTTGCCAGGATTTGATAGACTATGGATTGATTGTATTCAGGAGGAGACTCGGTTAGAGTCTAGGAATGGCATGCAAAAGAGCAACAATGATGAGAATTAGGCCCTTGCTGCCCGTACTAGGAAGAGTAGAGGAGGAGGTTCTCCAGAGAGAGAGGCATCTTCAGAGCCTAGGAGGAAGAAGGACCTGAGCAAGGTCAAGTGCTTTGCTTGTCATGTCTATGGTCATTATGCTTCACAGTGTCCACTACGACGGAAAGGGGGAAGAAGGCAATAGGCATCAACAATAGAGGTTGATGAGGTTGCGGATAGGCTTCATAGGGAGTTCTTACTAGTCTCTGCCCTTTCTGGTACAGTCTCGTGTGATGGTTCTTGGTTGGTGGATAGCGGAGCCTCTTTCCATATGACAGGTGCACGTGAGTTGTTCGAGAGTATTACAGAGTTTGACTCAGATATGTGTGTAGAGCTTGGTATGGGGACCAAGCATGCAATGCAGGGAACTGGGACAGTATGATTCCAGTTGGAGTCAGGAGAGATGTTGAGGTTGACTAATGTGTTATGGGTGCCAAAACTCAGGAGGAGTGTGCTCTCAGTCTTGGAGATTGAGAAGAAGGGCTACCATATATTGTTCCGGGATGGACATGTGTTATTTGTGTCCACAGGATTTAGCTTCAAATCAACAATGGTTCTTGGATTTAGAGAGAGCAACCTGTACAGGTTGAAGGGCCAACCTATATGAGCTATTGCCAGCAGTAGTAGACGGACAAAGGACATGGAGCAGATAGCTCCATAGGTTATGCAGGTTTAGAGGGAGCAGGTGGCTCCAGAGGTTATACAGACTCAGAGGGAGTAAGATTTTAGAGGGAGTCAACCCTCAGGATTCGGTGGCGAGGAGAAACCTTCCAAGATTGTAAAGAAGAAGTCAAACTTTAGAGGGAGTATGCAGACTCAGAGGGAGCCCAATCTCAGAGGGAGTCAGTGGGCTCAAAGAGAGAGTCAACCATTTAGAGGGAGTTCCCCCTCAGGTTCAGGTGGGAGAGAGGCATTTTCCAAGACTGACAGGAAGGTGTCATGGGTTGAGGAGGCTAGGTAGGAGGCATCTAGGAGCTGCATGTCTTCTTAGGAGGATCCATGCCTTTCAGCAGGGCTTGTTTTCGTGACAGAGGAAACAACCAATCGGGAGGATTGGAGAGCAGGATTTACTTTGGTTATAGAGGGAGCAACCAATCAAGAGGATTGGAGTGTAGCTGTGGTAGCAAATCTAGTACAAGAGACAGAGCTACTTCCAGTATGGGAGACAGAGGTACATCCAGATGTTGGAGGATGGAATACCTCCCTCACTAAGAGGGAGTGTTGAAGCTTTTGTAGCTTCGGGAGGTATTCCCACTAGGGGCCATGGTGTCAGGCATGTGGGAATCTTCGTTGGCACTGGATTACTCTTTCGTTTAAGTGAAAACGCCCTTGGGATGAAGCTAGGGCTTCATGGGCTTGGTGATGGGATTTGTGGGCTTGTGTTGGGGTGTCACAC
>ML782020.1:745580-757800 GCA_009831015.1 Picea engelmannii | reverse complement strand
TTGCCCTTTTTTTCACCCAGAGGCCTGGCAGGAGCCCAGTCAGAACTCCTGGGACATGCACTGAATTGTTCCGAACTCCCAGCCGAATACAGCTAGCCAGACCACAGCAGTTATTATTAGGATGTTGACTTTGATGCAGCGTGCATTTCTTCTAGTTACAATGAGACTATATTCAGACGATATGTAGTACCAGGTCTTTCCATATTTCAATGCGTTAGTACAGGAGAAGTCAATGACTGAGCAGTCCCACCAATCCATTTGAGTAGAAAATCCATTTGTTTGATGTTAAAATTTTAGCATCATATTTTAAGCATGACAGGACTCTTCTTGGCAAAAGCATAGCACTGAAATATAATAATCAGCAATTACTATTTAAACATAAACTACTGTCCCTGTTTATACCACTCAGAAAAAATGCATTGAAAAAAATGATTACTAGATGCTCCTCAATCAAAAAATTCTTATATATATGTTAATAGATTATGCATGATCAATTGGTTCCTGTGGGATTTAGTTTCATCAGGTTATGAATTCAAACTCCATGGGAAGGGATTGGGAGTGAACCTAGGGAAATTAACTATCCCATGAAATGTCCAAACTCTTCTTCCATAACCATTTGCAGGGGAAATTAACTATCTCATGGAATGTCCAAACTCTTCTTCCATTCAACATTGGGGCAGCATAGCCATTGCTCTTCCATCCAACATTGGGGCAGCATAGCCATTGAGACAGCCTAGCTTAAGATAAAAAAGAGAATAGATTGTTAAAAACCCTGGTAACCAAGAGGGACTGTGCTAAAAATTAACTAAAAAGCCTTATTTTTGGGTTTGATAGGATTTATGATGCTTAAATCTTAGCACTTTGAAAATTCAGTTTTTTTGGGAGGCCTTTGAAGAGACTGAAAAATATATTCCCAACAGTAAATAGATCAGAGATTAGAATCAAAGATGTTTGGTCTGCCAAATTTAGAATCAAAGATGTTTGGTCTGCCAAATTTTGACAAAGATGACATCTTTACTCAATGGTGGATATTGAATGTTTCAGCAAATAGATCAGAATCAAAGATGTTTGGTCTGCCAAATTTTGACACAGATGACATCTTTACTCAATGGTGGATATTGAATGTTTCAATTGTCTCATAATTGTATATATGTATGTGGTTATGATAGTAAAACATCATTGTAAAGTTTGTATATATATTTTTCATTATTTGTTTTGTTTGTATCTTTTTTAATTTGTGATGTGAGTGCAAAATTTTCCATTCTTCCACATAATATAATAATCATTTTATTTTTTTAACCTGGTAGCCAAGTAATATAATAATCATTTTATTTTTTAACCTGGTATCCAGGTAATATAATAATCATTTTATTTTTTAACATGGTATTGATGTTTGTACAAAACTCAATTTTAAGGATATTTTTTTGACATGGTATTGATGTTGGTACAATACTCAATTTTAAGGATATTTTTTGACATGGTATTGGTTCTTTTACAAAATTTTATGGATAATTTTGAAGTTATATGTAAATGAGAGTATATTTTTAATGAGAATTTTGTTCATAATCTCGATTTTATGCCATTGAGGTATGTTGTAAGAGATTTTCAAAATTTAAACAAAACATTGTTATTATAATTCCAAAGTTATTTTTTCTGTATTGTTTTTTTTATGTAAATTTTAATGGTTTATAGTGTTTTATTATGTAAATTTCAATTGTTATTTTTATGTAAAAGAGATTTTTTGAATAACAATAAAATCAATACAATTTTTTTTTTTTTTAAATTAGAAATTGTATTACCTTCAAATAAACATAGAAATTACATGTAGAGTTTGCTCGGGTTTGGGTCGTTCAAAACATAAAGCAAGACTGCAAACTTAAGTTGTAAAATCATAAGTAGCCTAAGGCTTGTCCTTTATGAAAGGTACCAAATATATTATAATAGCCGAAAACATAAATGTTGTAGAGAATAATAGCGGAACAACACAATAGATCAAACCACAACACCAAAACGATACCTTTATTGATAGGAAACAATGTTCACTTGTCTCTTCGAGGGGGCAAACTATAACAAAGCAAATTGCAATAATTCTCAAGACAAGACTTATCATACACTCGACTCCTATTTATACTAAATCTATCTACCAAAAGAACAATCTAGAGGAAGATCTTCTAGAAGCAGAAGCTTCTATTAAGTCTTCTTACATTTGACTTATTCTTCCTTATTACTAGGCCTTATTAATATTGGTCTTTATTACATGAAAAATATATTATTCTACCTATGTGAGGGGTTAGGGAGGTCAGGTCCCTAACATGCCCTCCCCCTTAAAAACAACCTTGTCCTCAAGGCTTGAGATGAGGAAATTGTTGCAGAATGGTAGCTGGCTCACAAGTGACATCTACTAGAGTTGTATCTTTTCACTCTACTAACACTTCCTTGATGGTGCACTAACCGAGATGACGCTCATGCTGGTCCAAGATTGCTTGTGGCTGCAACAAGATGGAGCCTTCTTCATCCAACTCAGGAACACTGGTTTGAGTGTGGAACTTACGTCCAATCACCATCTTTAAGAAGGAGACATGAAAAACAAGAAGGAGCTTAGAATGATTGGACAAAGCTAACTGATAGGCCACCTGTTCCACTCGCTTAAGAACTGTATAAGGACCATAAAATTTGGGCGCCAACTTCTGACAATGGTCAGCCTTGAGTGAATTCTACTTATAAGGTTGTAGTCGAAGAAACACCTGGTCCCCTTCAACAAATTGAAATTCTGAGCGACCTTGATCTGCTTGTTGCTTCATGCGATTCTGAGCCAGGACCAAATTCTCTTTGTGGGTACAAAGAATAGCCTCTCGAATTGTAAGAATTTGGTCAACCGCCTGGACCTTCGAGACACCGAGCATGTATGAGAGCACTGAAGGCGACTTTTATTTGTATATGGCTTCAAAAAGAGTCATGCGAGTAGCTGTATGGTAAGAAGTGTTGTACAACCATCCAACCAGGGGTAACCATTGAGCCCACTGATTTTTCCTTTTGGATGCAAAACACCTCAAATATGTTTCCAAACACTTGTTGACAACGTAAGTTTGACCATCAGTCTAGGGATGATATGTTGTGCTGAGATGCAATTGGGTGCCCTATAGCATGAACAATTCTTGCCAAAAATTGCTGGTGAAAGTGGGATCTCAGTCAAAGACAATGGAATGAAGCATGCCATGAAGCTCGAAGATATGATCCATGAAAATTTGAGCCACTGTGGAGGTAGTGAATCGGTGTTGAAGAGCACATAAATGAGCATATTTGGAAAGACTATCAACAACCACCATGATGATTGATTTATTGCTCGATTTAGGTAAGACAACAATGAAATCCATAGAAATATCCCTCCAAATAGCGGGTGGAATTGGAAATGGTTGTAGTGTGCCTGGGGCTTTGACTAATTCTCCCTTGTTGCATTGACATACATCACATTCCGCTACAAAGGTGTAAAGGTCCTGCTTCATACCATCCTAGAAAAAAGAACGTTTGACCCTATCATAGGTTTTGGTAAGACCAAAATGCCCAACTGTGGGTGTATCATGAAGTTCAGATAACACCATGGATTTAAGTTGTGATTGTTTTCTTAAATACAGATGAACTTTGTAGTGAAGCTCTTCATTGTGCCAAGAGTACTCTAGAGAAACTAGAAAATTGGCTTGCAATTGTTGGATCAGACATGACAGTTTGAGATCTTGCAGCCATTCCTGGTGAACAACTTGGAGCCAATCTGGTACAATGAAGGATAGAGAAAAGATGGACCCTTCATGTTCATATTTCCTTCAAAGAGTGTCTGCTACCACATTGTCTTTGCCTTTCTTGTAAATGATCTCACAATCATATCCAAATAGATTGGTCACCCATTTTTGTTGCTCCGGGGATGAAAGACGTTGCTTCAAAAAATACTTGATGCTCTGATGATCTGTCTTAATTTGGAAATGTTGCCCCAATAGATAAGGACGCTAGATATCCAGAGCATGCAAAATGACCATCATTGCCTTTTCATAGTTTGATTGGCCCAAATGGCACTTCAAAAATTGTTTGCTAGTGAAGGCCAAAGGCCTGCCATCTTGCATAAGGATTGCGCCAATTCCTTTCCTAGATGCATCACATTCCAGGACAAAAGTCTTTTTGAATTTGGGAAGGGCCAAGACAGGAGTTATGCACATAGCCTCTTTCAAAGCATGTAAATCTTGATCAATTGCATGAATCCAATTGAAATAATTCTTTTTAAGGAGAGTAGTGAGAGGGGCCGCAATTTTTCCATAGTTCTTAACAATTTGTGATAATAACCCATTAAACCAAGAAAACTATGAAAAATCTTGAGAATTTTGGGGCGAGGACAATCCTGCATAGCTTCAATTTTTTTAGGATCCACCCTGACACCATCCTGGCCAATAATATGACCCAAATACTCCACTTCAGAAGCTCCAAAGGAACATTTAGATTGTTTGAGGAAAAGTTGGTGTTGGGAAAGGAGATGGAGAAGTTGATCCACATGGGAAAGATGGGTTGTCCATGTTTTACTATAGATGAGAATTGAAGAAATCTGAGGTCCTAACAGGCTACCAACTAGGTCTGTCTTTGACGTGAGTTTGGCTCTAAGTTTCAACTATCAAACAATGTCTTTGCTGTTGTTTTATAACAACAAACTGTTTAGGAAATTTTCTGTTGTTTTGTTAAGGTTACATAAGCTTTTAAGGTGCTTTAGCATGTAGGTTTAGTATCCAATAGGTTAGCACATGCATACCATAAATATGTAACACACTAGATCTTTACAACTGAAATAAAGTTGTTCTAAACTCTAGCATGCATGAAATATGGACACAAAGGTTTTTGGTCAACACGACCCTGGATAAAACCCCCCCGAGGAAAACCAGTGTGGAATATGAATCTATATATGTGATGTAAATAATGTGAGATACAACAAGTACATGAAAAAAATGAACTTGATACAATGGCAACCCCTCTCAAGATTCTATACAATGGCGTGCCCTTCTCCTTTGTTGCTAAATCTCACGGAAAGCTTGCGCCCTTTCTCCTTGAAGTGTTGTAGAAGAAACCATTGCGCACAACTATGAACTAGTGTGCTACCTCTCCAACAAAACACTCCTCAAGGAAATCTGACAAGTGCAAGAACTCACTGCTAGATGTGCGCCCTCCTCCTATAGTGCATCCTCCTCCAAGCAAGCATCAACACCACAAAATAATGGAAGCCAGAGCCTCCTAGATCCCTCCATGGAAGGAGGATCCCTTGAAACCCTCATTCATTTCTTCCATTCCCATCTCCATTTCTCTCCTCTTCCTCTCCAAGTGAACAAAAGATAGAATAAGCCTCTCTTGGCCCTATGCGCCCCTCTTGAACCTCCATAAGGAAACCTAAGAGATGGATAGCTAAGATCTCTCCATCCATTCTCTAATCAATGGTTGATATCATCCCACAACAATCTCACTCATAAACCACTTTGGGTTAACTTCCCTTCACTTTATGTCCCCTCATTCACCCACAAAGTGAATAATTAATCACTTTTGCCTAAGTGACAAAAACTCAACTTTTTGACTTAATTTAAGTTAAAGTTGAATTAGACATAAAGTACAAGGTACATAGTACCCAAGTATTTTTCACTTGTGGTTAGTGACTCAAAACCACAAGGGGACCACTTCCCAAGGTACCCAAATCTCAACACTCCCTCTTATAGAGGAAATTGTTTCTCACCAAGCCCATCTTGTCTCTAAAGTAGACATGTTTCCTCTTTGGCAGAGCCTTGGTGAGAATATCTTCAATCTTCTCATCAGTGGATATATACTACAAATGTACTGCCCCTCACTGAACCCAATATATGATGAAGTGGTATCTGATCTCTTTATGCTTCGACCTGTCATGGGAAACTGGATTCTTAGAGAGTTTGATACAACTATGATTATTGCAGTGAATGACAGTCGAAGGTAACTCCTGACCAAATAATCCTACCAACATATTATAAATCCAAATGGCCTCGCAACTAGATTGACTATTTGTCTTATACTCTGCCTCGGTGGAACTCAAAGAAACCGACTTCTATTTTCAGTTGAACCATGAAACAAGTCCTGACCCCAACCCAAAACAACACCCTGAGGTGCTCTTCCTATCAGTAGCACATCATGTCCAGTTTGAGTCTGTGTAGCCAACCAAACTGACTCCATCACCTCTGATATAGTCTAGGCCATAATCAACTGATCCTGCAATGTACCTCAAAATATGTTTTGCCCCAATCCAGTGAAAACTCCTCGGCTCTACTACCATATGTTGGCTAAGAGTGTTCATGGAAAAACAAATATCTGGTCAAGTGTTGAAAAGATACATCAACGATCCGATCAACTATCTATAAACTATAGCATCCACCAACTGAGTATCTGAAGCGCTAAGCTTCTTCCAGTTGGTGACCATGGGTATAGACATGGGCCTGCAGTCCTCCATTTGAAACCTGCTCAAGATGTCTATAACATACTTCCCCTGCCCCATAAATATGTGACCCTCCTCCTGCCATACCTCCATGCCTAGAAGATAGTGCATCAATCCAATGTCACTCATCTCAAACTCTGATGCAAGTCCCAACTTGCACTCAACTATGATATGCTCTGCTCCCGTGATGAACAAGTCATCAGCATACAAAATGAGAATGAGCATGTCCTCACCTCTAATGATGTAATATAGGTTAAGATCAACATCGCTCTTCTCAAATCCCATCTGAAGAAAATATGTGTCAATGTGTAAATACCAAGCTCTAGGAGCTTGCTTCAGACCATGTAGTTCCTTTCTCAAAAGGCACACGTGAGACTCTCTCTCACTCACCTCGAACCCCTGTGGCTACTCAACATACACCTCCTCCTCAATAAATCCATTGAGAAATGAGGTCTTTACATCCATCTGATGTATCCTCCAAACCATCTCCGCCACTATGGAAATGAAATGGAGGTGTACCTTGCAATTGGTGTGAATGTATCATCATAATTGACTCCCTCTATCTGAGAGAATCCTCACACCACAAATCAGGCCTTGTGTTTCTCTATGCTGCCATCTACAACATACGTGGTCATGTACAACCATCTAGAAGTCACAAATGACTTCCCCACTAGCCTCGAAACCACCTCCCAAACACCATTTCACATAATGGAGTCATACTCCTCAAGCATGGCCTCTCGCCAAACCTGCTGGTCAAATTCCTGTGCAAATGTTTGTGGCTTTGTATCTGAGATACTCGTCACCATCGCCAAATAAGACCCAAGCCTCTCTGGTGATTTTCTCTCTCTGAACTGTCTCTTGGGATCTCCTACGTTCTCCTTGGCTTCCTTCAGGGTCTCCTGAAACAATCTCAGTTTCCTCTTCCCTGAAGTAGTCAAAGGGGAAGTAATATCTCCCTGGCCAAGAGTATATGCCTCATACCTGATCCCAACACTTTGAGATCTTGAAGCCTCTACACCCACTGCCTAAACCCCCTGTGACTGTGAACCTGAAGTTGTGCAAGGTGACCCTGTCACACTTGAAATTGGTGTTGATTAATTGGGTTGGTTGTCATTGATGTCAACCCTTGAAGAAAGTCTGATAGCGAATTTCGATAACACAAAGGTTTGGGTAATGGACCCAAGTTTGTTTGATGGATAATGGTATGAATTTTGATATATTTGCAGGTAATACTATTCTAGATGGATAGTACATGTCATGCCATTTCCGGTGGCATGTGGAACGCCACATAAATCCTCACGGTTAGAGAGTTATGACCATGTGAAGTTGGAGAACCCTCATGAGTCATCTAGAAGCCCCAAAAGGTCAAAGTAGTCAAAGTGTTTGCAAAATAAATTATTTAAATAATAAAGTTAATGGAGAACTCCCTAAAATAAGGAAAGTGGGATGCTACATGAAAGTATAAATAAGAGGCAAGGCTCTCTCATTTAATCACACTTGAACCTATTGAATATCTATTTTGTGAAAGGTTGTTTGGACAGGTATTATTGATAGAGAAAAGTGCGGCAGAAAAATCGCGGCAGAAAAAGTGCAGCAGAAAAATCGTGGCAGAAAAAGTGCGGCAGAAAAATCACGACAGAAAAATAGTGGCAGAAAAAGTGCAGCAGAAAAATCGTGACAACAACATGGTTGGGGTCTATTTATGAGAGATATGACAGATCTTGTTTGAGGTATGTTTTGTGAGCTAGGGTTTAGCTCTTGAGATGGTATTGGATGTTCAATATTGCTACATATATCAGATTTGTTGAGGGATACAATTGGTATTTTTTTGTTGGTATTTGACATATGGGTATTGGTCTTTTCGTTGTGATGTGTTGCTGAAGTTGTTGGTTTAACTTGAGGCTACATAACAGTGAAGTTGTGGCACATGGTTTGATGTAAGAGTTTATGTTATTTGGTTATGGATAGTGTGATGTATTGCTAAAGAACTTTTGATGGTTATATTGGTATATGTACTTGGTGTATGGTTGAGGTACATGGTTGAGACAAGTAGTTGATGAGTTGGCACATACATGAGGTGTATACTTGATGATGTTGGTACATCTTGATGAGTCATAGTTTATGTGTATTTGATGCATGATTGATACATATTTGGTGCATGGTTGATGCACTCATTGATGGTATAGGTTGAGGTATAGGTTGGTGCATGGTTGATGCACTTGTTTATGGTACAAGTTGAGTACAGGTTGTTTGGACATGTTATTTGTACAGGTTTGGTGCACGATTGATGCATTTGTTTATGGTACAAATTGAGGTACAAGTTGATGTATGCTACATGTTATTGGTACAGGTTGTTATAGGTTGATTACAAGTTGATTGGTATAGGTCTACAATAGGATATTTCATAGTGATAATGTGATAGTGGTTCCATCATTCTACTTCTACATCAAGGCGGTTGGACGGGGCAAGGACAAGTGGTTGTAGCCACCTTCCGGTAGTAGCCGGAGAACATAGGGGGTTGTAGCCTCCTTCTGGTTGTAGCTAGATAATTGGGGAGTTGGAGATTCCCTCAGGTTGTAGCCTAAGAAACTAGGGGGTTGGAGCCTCCTTCTAGTGGCAGCTGGAAAACAAAGGAATTTGGTGCTTCCAATGAATGTAATTCTTCAAGACATATAAGAAAAAACATTTTGTGGTTTTCTCTCGCTTTGGGTTTCCACGTAAAAACACTAGTTTACTGTGTATGTGTATGATTTCTCATTTGTTCATTGTTTATTTACTCTACAATTATTGGATGATAATGCTACACTGATATAACACTTGCATTATATGGTTGAAAATGTTTTTATTTCTCTATTACTGAGTCACCCCCCCTCTCAGTAATCCAACAATTGGTATCAGAGCAGGGTCCTTCAGAAATCAGTTTAACCACTGAAAGGTAGATCATGGAGAGAAACAACATATATACAAATGGAATACCACAATTTTATGGACAAAAGTATGCATTTTGGAGTAGAAGGATGAAAACATATATACATGCATAGGAATTTGAAATTTGTCAATCAGTTGTAGATGGATACAAAGAACCAACAATTCCGTCGACAAATAAAAGAGCAATGAAACTTGGGAAAAATAATTCCAAAGCCACAAATGCGCTCTTGAATGGTCTTTGTGAATCAGTATACACCGAAGTTATACATTGTAAATCCGCTAAAGAGATTTGGGACAAACTTCAAAATATTTATGAAGGAGATTCAAAAGTCAAAGCAACAAAGCTTCAAAATTACAAAGGTCAGTTCGAACAACTAAAGATGAAGAAAGATGAGAATATTGCAACTTACTTCTACGAGTTGATGAAACAATAAATGCAATCATATGATTGGGAGAAGAAATTAAAGAATCTGTAATTGTTCAAAAGGTACTAAGATCTCTTCCTATGAGATTTGATCCTAAGATATCAGTACTAGAGGAAAGAGCAGATCTAGACTCAATAAGCATGGATGAACTACATGGAATCTTCACAACATATGAAATGAGAACTGAATAGGAAAATTGAGATATAAAAGAAGCAGCTTTCAAAACATCCAAAAGGCCAAAGCAAAAGGGAAAGAAAAAAGAAAAAGAACATAGCAGCAGTAGTGACATCTCGAAAGATGAAGAAGAAATGACCAACTTTGTTAGAAGATTGAATAAGGGAACCAACGACAGATATAAATGTAAGTTTCCATTGATTTGTTTTAATTGTGATGGTATTGGTCATTTTTCTAACAGATGTCCTCATAAGAAAAATAAGAGGAATGATGAAGATTACTCAAATAACAAACAAACATACAAAGGCAAAAGAACCACAAAGAAAGATTTCAAGAAAAGCTTATACACCAACGAAGACATCTCCTCATCAGATGAAGATGAAGTTAGTTGTTGGATTACTGAGAGGGGGCGTGAATCAGTAATAGCGTAATTATAATCCTTTTTCTTCAAATGTTATATCAATGTAGAATTATTATCCAATAATGAGCAGTAAGAAATAAACAATCACACACATACACAGTACACCAGTGTTTTACGTGGAAACCCAAATCGAGAGAAAACCACGAAATGATTTTTCTTATATGTCTTGAAGAATTATATTCATTGGAAGCACCAACTTCCTTTGTTTTCCAACTGCAATTGGAATGAGGCTCCAAACCCCTAGTTTCTTAGGCTACAACCTAAGGGAAACTCCAACTCCCCAATTCTCTGGCTACAACCAAAAGGAGGCTACAACCCCCAATGTTCTCCGGCTACAATCGAAAGGTGGCTACAACCACCTATCCTTGCCTCGTCCTACCACCCTAAAGTAGAAGTAGAATGATGGAACCACTGTCACACTATCACTATGAGCTATACCACTGTAAACCTGTACCAATAAATCTGAACCATGCATCAACCATGCATCAACCTGTACCTCAACCTGTAATCAACCTATGCCATAAACAAGTGCATCAACCATGCACCAACCTGTAATCAACCTGTACCATAAACAAGTACATCCAACAATGTACCAAGTATGTACCAATCATGTGTCAACTACTCCTCAACTATGACTCATCAATATGTACCAACATCATCAACTATACACCTCATGTATGTGTGCCAACTCATCAACTACTTGTCCCAACCATGTACTCAACATGTACCACAAGCAAAATCCCTCATCAATTTCATCATACAAATATGATTTGTAGCTCTGTAATAGACCTCGTGTATATTATCACATTCCTGAAAACCTTCCTTAACTTTAAAAACAAGAGACTAGCATTTTCATCAAACTTTTCTTTAGTCTCACATGCCTAGTTTTGGATTTGTCAAAAACCCTAGCTTGAAGTAATCGTAACTTTGAACCTGTAATCTATAAAGATCTGAAACTGATAGACAATGTTATTCAGTGTGTTTTTTACAATTCCTCCAAGTTTCACTACTTAGAACCTCTCAGAAATTGAGTTATAGCAAAAATGGCATACCTTGCTGAATTCTGGCTTATTCTAGAGAGCGACCTTGTAGAGCGTGACCTGGAAAAAATATTTGATGAATTGATCTGAAATTGTTACAATGCATGCTACAGACTATACCCTAACCAAAAAAATTATTCTCACTAAATTTGGATCTGTTATGAAAAAGTTATGACATTTTTACCCAAAACACCTGATTTTGACTAGTTTTAGGACTGACCACAAACCCTATTTTCCATGGAGTGTAACTCCCAAAATACAACGACCCACAAGATGAATTGTTTACCACAGATACTTGGATATGTTTTCTCTCTTTCATATTAATTTCACGGTCTGAATCATTATAGAAAAAAAGTTATAGCGAAAATGGTGAGATGACCTGTAAATAACATACCTTAGAAAGCACCCTAATTTTTTTTTATCCTTCCTTGCATTTCAGCCTTCTTTTCTTCACCTTCACTCAGAATTCTGGTTTAGATATACTTGGTTACCTCATACACATATAGATATTCAATATGCTCAAGTGTGATTCAAATGAGAGAGCTTTGCCTCTTATTTATACTCTCCAAGTAGCTTCCTTAAAAACATCTTCTAGGTCACTTGGCCCACTTTCCTTATTTTAGGGTTGGGTCCACTTCTAGTTTCTCCATTAAATTTATTATTGAAATAATTTCTTTTGTATTCACTTTGAATTATAATACACTCATCACTTCACTTTATTATTTACCTTTTAAAATCTCTTAAACCACTTTGA
>ML782020.1:709706-745530 GCA_009831015.1 Picea engelmannii | reverse complement strand
CAACTTCTCATGGCCATAACTCTCTAACCGTGAGGAATTATGTGACGTTCTACATACCACCAGAAATGACATGACAACCACTATCCATATAGGATATTTTCCCTGAAAAATTGAGTTTCCTTCATCTCATTATTCCACAATTAAGCATGGGTTCTCTTACTCCACAAAGCGTCTTCCTGGGATGGCTTTCACCATAAGGGGACCACTTTGGAGTTCATCCATATTTACTTCTTATCAACCTTGAAAAAACAATAATGAGTCATATTTACATCAAACAATATTGGGTCCATTACCCAAACCTTTGTGCTACGGGGGGCTTTCTTCAAGGGTTGACATCAATGACAACCAACCTTAATCAACATTAGTGACAGTGAGACATAAAGATTTTTATTCATGGTAGTAGAAGACTCTGACAAAGAAGATAATGAATAAGAATATGAAGAGTCCGAAGAAGAATATGAAGGGTAGAAGTTGACTACCGAGAAGAATTGTTGTGTTCCATAGAAGTTATAGGAAGAGAGAAGAAGAAAAACAAGAAGCTACAAGCAGAACTAGACAAGAAAGAAGACACTCAGGAACTGGAACAAATGATCACAAATTTGAAGGTTCAAATAGAAGACGATAAAATAATTGAAGAAACACTCAAATAACAACTAGAAGAAAGAAATAGGATCATTGGAAATTTGGAAGAAGAGATTGTTACATTAAGAAAGGATATTCAAAAGAAAAATATGCAGAACAACTCAAAAGTTTTGGATGACATTATTGGCAGTCAAAAACCTCACCATGACAAGTCCGTAATTGGATACAATCAGACAGAAAAGAGATCAAGCTCCAAAAAAACAAAACAAGAAACATATCCAAAAAGCTATGCAGAAACAATCAAAGGGGATAGGAAGATCTACAAGGAATATTAAAGGGACACTCCTCCACCGAGAAGATTCAGATTAGAATCAACAACTGACAAATAGGCCTCAGGAAGAAGAAGGATTCAGAAGAGAAAATCCTTTCAGAATAACTTCAACTCCTGGGTATCAAACTATCTTTTTTGGTTTATGTTATGCATGTAATAATTTTGGATATAAAACTATGAATTGCAGAGCTAACAACAGGAACATAAACAACTTTGAAAGTCATACACAAATGGGTCATCCAATAAGGCCTAGTGAAACACAGAGAAGAAGTTACAACAGGTTTGAATCATTGCGTACCGAAGTGGAATGCTACAAGTGTAACAACTTTGGACACATGGCCAAAGATTGCAGCATGAAAGTTCCTACTAGAGAACCACAACATAACAACAACAATCACAGACAAGAACCTCATAAGAGAACATGGATAAGAAAACATAATCAATATAGCAATGAAGAATGCACACTCGCTCTACAATATAAGCAGAAGAAACGTGGTTGGTATGTTGACAATGGCTGTTCAAAACACATGACAGGTGATAAATACATGTTTCTTACATTAAGAAAGGAAAGAGATGGATCAGTCTCCTTCGGAAATGATGATTCAACTAAAATCATTGGAAAATGAACAGTCAGAATTGGAAACAAGAATACTAAGGAAAAAAATGTTCTACTAGTAGAAGATATGAAACATAATCTTCTAAGTGTGAGTCAAATGTGTGACCAAGGTCATAAATTTACTTTCGATTCACAAAAGTGCGAGATAACAAAAGAAGGTTCGGGAAAATTGATTGCAACAGTTGTAAGAACTTCAAACAACATATATGTACTAAGTGAAATTGGAAATGAAAAGTGTTGTCTAGGAAAGGAAGATGAAAGTTGGCTATGGCACAGAAAAATGGGTCACATACACTTTGATAACCTTGTCAAAGTCAGCAAAAAGAAAGCAGTTAGAGAAATTCCCCAGATTACGAAACCAACCAGCACTTTATGCAAGCATTGTCAACAAGGAAAGAAAACAAATACCATGTTTAAATCAAAAGAATATTCAACGACAAGACCACTAGAAATTGTGCACATTGATGTAGTTGGACCAACTACAACAAAGAGTTTAAAAGGTGATAAATACTTTATGTTTTTAGTTGATGATTATACAAGAATGACTACAGTTTTCTTTCTCAGGAATAAGTCAGAAGCTTTTGAAAACTTCAAGGTCTACATGAAAATGGTTGAAAATGAAATGGATTCAAAAATCAAATGTTTGATATCTGATAATGGAGGAGAGTTCACTTCAAAGGAATTTATGGACTACTGTAGAAGGCATGGAATAAAAAAACAATTCTATGTTGCTAGGACACCTCAACAGAATGGATTTGTTGAAATAAAGAAAATGACAGTACATGAAATGGCTCGAACAATGTTAATGGATTCCAAATTGACAAACATATTTTGGACACATGTAGTGTATACAATGGTTCACATTCAAAACAAAGTAATTCTCAGAAACACCAGTTAAAAAAGTCCCTACGAGCTATGAAAAGGAAGACCAACAAATGTGAAGCACTTCAGAGTATTTGGAAGAAAATGCTACATCAAAAGAGAAGATGGCAGAATGGGAAAGTTTGACTCTCGTGTGGACAAAAGACTACGTGTTGTTTACTCAAGTACAAGGAAAGCATACAAGTTTTACAATTTGAGGTTGAACAAAGTTGTGGAAAGCATCATTGTAACAATTGATGAAACATTTGGACGCGAATTAAAGGAAGAAGAAAATGAATCAATGGAACAACTTTACGAAGAAGAAGTAGAAGATGAAGAAGAAGTAGAAGGGGAAGATGAAGAGGATCATACAGAAGTAGAAGAGCAAGTTCAACAAGTGCCTCCAAAGACACCTAGAAAATGAGTACATAAGAATCATCCTTCAGATCAGATAATCGAAAACAAAGATGCATAAATTGAGACTAGAAGAAGAATCTGTTCACTAGAACAAACACACCTATTACTCTCATCTACGATTGAACCAAACATTTTTGAAGAGGTCAACAATGATGAATTTTGGAATAAGACCATGGATGAAGAATTGGATCAAATAGAGAAGAATGACACTTGGGAATTTGTTCCAAGACCAAAGAATAAAAATGTGATTGGCACAAAGTGGGTATTCAGAAATAAATTAAATGAAGATGGACATGTTACAAGGAACAAAGCTAGATTGATATGTAAAGGATACACACAGGTTGAAGGAATCAATTTTGAAGAAACATTTGCTCCAGTTGCCAGAATGGAAGCATTCTGATTGATCCCTACTTATGCGTGCTCCAAGAATATTAAAGTGTGTTAGATGGACGTGAAATTGGCTTTTCTGAATGGGGAACTTGAAGAAGAAGTCTACATTGAACAACCAGAAGGATTTCAGTTGTCAGAGAACACATATTATGTGTTTAAATTAAAGAAGGCCTTGTATGGTCTAAAACAGGATCCTAGAGCATGGTACTATAGACTGGATAAATATCTACAACAGGCAGGGTTCAGAAAAGGAAGTGCAAAAAACAACCTCTACATCAAGGTAACTCAATATATTATTTTATTAATTGAAGTTTATGTTGATGGTATTATTTTTGGAAGTACTGATGACAGGTTAAGCCATAAATTTGCAAAGGATATGCATAATGAATTTGAAATGTCATTACTTGGAGAACTATCCTTCTTTTTGGGTATTCAAATACGTCAAAGCAACCAATTTTTATTTATTTATCAAACTAAGTATATCAAAGAAATGATAAAGAGGTTCAGAATAGAAGATTTCAAAACAGTTACCACTCCTATGCAAACTAGTTGCAAGTTGAGAAAAGATGATGATTCAAAGTCTACAGCCCAGAGGCAATACATATCAATGATTGGTAGCTTACTATATGTGACAACATCCAGACCAGATGTAATGCATGCAGTTGGACAGGTGACATGATTTCAAGCGACACTAAAGGAAACACATGTCTTAGTAGTGAAGAGGATTTTCAGATATCTCAAAAAAACAAAAGAGTTTGGATTATGGTATCCAAAAGAAAAGGATCTATAACTTATTGCCTACACAAATGCATATTTGGTAGGTTGTATTGATGATCGACGAAGCACTAGTGGAGCAACATTCTACTTGGGTGAGTGTTTAGTATCATGGTTAAGCAAGAAACAAACATCATTATCCTTATCTACAGTCGAGACAGAGTATATTGCAGTAACATCATGTTGTACACAGGTTCTATGGATGAAACAAACTCGGACAAATATACAGGTTGAGTATGATGAGCCCATTCAAATATATTGTGATAATACAAGCACCATCAGTATATTAAAGAAACCGGTGATGCACTCCAAGACGAAGCACATTCCAATCAAGTATCACTTTCTACGAGAACATGTTGCAGAGAAGAACGTCAGAGTTGAATTGGGCACAAAAGAACAAGTGACATATATCTTTAAAAAACTGCTTCCAAGAGAAGCCTTTGAGTATCTTATCTAGAGACTCTGAGTAATTTATACTCCAAAATGAATGCTTTTGAATGCTTATCTTATATGTCTTAGATTTACACGAGGAAGCACCATAAAGAGGAAAATTCAGGTTGGGAGATCAGTTTAAAGATGAGTTCAGTTAGGGGGAGCAACTCTAGATGTAAAGATTCCTTTTCCATTGATGACAAAGGGGAGAGATGTATTAGATGCAAAGATAGAATTTCTTGGAGAAAGAGAACAGAGGCATGGTTCCAGGGGGAGTGATGGTAACCGGGGGAGCATGAGTGATATGAATTCAATATTGCATGACATGACTTCAGTATTGCATCAAAGTGTTTCCATCAATGCCAAATGGGGAAATTGTTGATTAATTGGGTTGGTTTTCATTGATGTCAACCCTTGAAGAAAGTCTAGTAGCGAATTACGATAGCACAAAGGTTTGGGTAATGGACCCAAATTTGTTTGATGGATAATGGTATGAGCTTTGATATATTTGCAGGTAAGACTATTTTACATGGATAGTACATGTCATGCCATTTCCAGTGGTATGTGGAACGTCACATAACTCCTCACGGCTAGAGAGTTATGGCCATGTGAAGTTGGAGAACCCTCACAAGTCATCTAGAAGCCCCAAAAGGTCAAAGTAGTCAAAGTGTTTGCAAAATAAATTTTTTGAATAATAAAGTTAATGGAGAGCTCTCTAAAATAAGGAAAGTGGGATGCTACATGAAAGTATAAATAAGAGGCAAGGCTCTCTCATTTAATCACACTTGAACCTATTGAATATCATTGAATATATATTTTATGAAAGGTTATTTGGGTAGTTATTATTGATAGAGAAAAGTGAGGCAGAAAAAGTGCAACAGAAAAATTGCAGCAGAAAAATCGCGACAGAAAAAGTACAGTAGAAAAATCATGACAGAAAAAGTGCAACAGAAAAATCGCGGCAGAAAAGTGCGGAAGAAAAATCGCAGCAGAAAAATCACGGCAGAACGATAGAAAAAGCACGGCAGAAAAATCACGACAACAACATGGTTGGGGTCTATTTATGAGAGATATGGAACATCTTGTTTGAGGTATGTTTTGTGAGTTAGGTTTTATCTCTTGATATGGTATTGGATGTTCAGTATTGCTACATATATCAGATTTGTTGAGGGATACAATTGATATTTTGTTGTTGGTATTTGGCATATGGCTATTGGTCTTTTGGTTGTGACGTGTTCCTGAAGTTGTTGGTTTAGCTTGAGGCTACATAACAATGATGTTTTGGCACATGGTTTGATGTAAGGGTTTTTGGTATTTGGTTATGGAAAGTGTGATGTATTGCTAAAGAAATTTTGATGGTTATATTGGTACATGTACTTGGTGTATGGTTAAGGCACATGGTTGAGACAAGTAGTTGATGATTTGGCACATACATGAGGTGTATACTTGATGATGTTGGTACATCTTGATGAGTCATAGTTTATGTGTATTTGATGTACGATTGGTACATATTTGGTGCATGGTTGATGCACTCGTTGATGGTACAGGTTGAGGTATAGGTTGGTGCATGGTTGATGCACTTGTTTATGGTACAAGTTGATTACAGGTTGTTTGGACATGTTATTGTGAGAGGTTATTTGTATAGGTTTGGTGCATGATTGATGCATTTGTTTATGGTACAAGTTGAGGTACATGTTGGCACAAGTTATTGGTACAGGTCTACATTAGTATATCTCACAGTGATAGTGTGAAAGTGGTTCCATCATTCTACTTCTACGTTAGGGAAGTTGGATGGGGCAAGATCAAGTGGTTGTAGCCACCTTCTGGTTGTAGTTAGAGAACATAGGGGTTGTAGCCTCCTTCTGGTTGTAGCTAGAGAATTGGGGAGTTGGAGCTTCCCTCAGGTTGTAGCCTGAGAAACTAGGGGGATGGAGCATCATTCCAGTTGCAGCTGGAAAACAAAGGAAGTTTGTGCTTCCAATGAATTTAATTATTCAATACATATAAGAAAAAACATTCCGTGGTTTTCTCTCGCTTTGGGTTTCCACTTAAAAACATTGGTGTACTGTGTATGTGTATGATTTCTCATTTGTTCATTGTTGATTTACTCTACAATTATTGGATGATAATGATACAATGATATAACATTTGCGTTATAGGGTTGAAAAGGTTTTTATTGCTCTATTACTGATTCACCCCCCCTCAGTAATCCAACAACTGGTGTACAAGAAACCTGAGGCTGTGCTCCCCCTTAGACATCAATTTGTGCCTCTACATCATCCTCAATACTAACTCTCGACTTGAGAGACCTATGAAAAGATATACCCTCCTCAAATTTAACATCTCTACTCACCACCACTCTTCGATGTGATGGAATGTAAATCCGGTAGGATTTGGAGACCTTTGAGTATCCAACTAGAATCCCCTACTGGGATGTGGGGTCTAGATTTTTCCTCTTCTCTGAGGGGACATGAGAAGAAGTCAAGCGACCAAAAATCCTGATGTGCTCGACATCGATTCTCCTATGAGTGAAGGCCTCCTCAGGAGTCATCTTCCCCAAAATCCTGTGGGGACTCCTGTTCTGCAGGTAAACTGCAACAACACTCGCCTTAGCCCAAAGGTATAGAGGAAAACTATGATCATGCAACATAGATCTCACTGCATCTATAATCACCCTATTCTTCCTCTCATAAACCTTGTTCTACTGGGGGTTGTAAGGAACGATCATTTCTCTTCTGATCCCTGCATGGGTACAAAATTCTACAAAATCACTGGAGGAATACTCACCTCCGTTGTCTGACCACAAGACCTTGATCCTCTCTCCTGTCTAGTTATCCACAAGAGTTTTGAACTTTTGGAACCTCTTGAATACCTCACTCTTGGCCTTTAGGAAATAGATCCATGTCTTCCTGGAGTGGTGATCAATGAATGTGAGATAGTACTCACAACCACTCAAGGATTCATGAGACATGGGCCCACATACATCTCTGTGTACTAAATCCAGTACCCCAACTGACTTGCTATCACAGCTGGGAAAAGAAGCCTTGATAAACTTACCAAGCGCACACCCTTTGCACACATCCTAATTCTTTGAACTGACTGTGGCACTCCTGTCACAACCTCTATCAATCCTCCAAGAGCCCCATGATGAAGGTGAGCCATCCTCTGATGCCATAACTCACACAACTGACTGATGTTGTCACTACTTGCTGCCAAAGCACGAAGTGGCTGAAAAATAAATCTGAAGAGTTTCCCATCCCTCACTCCAATCATCTGCCCTAAGGTGAGACATGACCCCTTAGGGTGTATGAGGACCTTTGTCCCTCTGAAGGACACCTCAAGACCCCTGTCTTGGAGGGTGGAAATTGAAATCAGATTCTTCTTTAACCTAGGTATGTAAAGAAAATCCCTGAACAAAATAGGTGGCAAGCCATCTCTCTGAAAGGTAACTTATATGCCACTCCCAGCAAACCCGACTATGGTGTCATCACCAATAGAAGTCTCCATCTTGACCTCTGTATCTCTAAGGTCAAAAAAATTCTCCCTTAAACCATTCATGTGGCTTGAAGCCCCGCTGTCTATGTACCAGATACTGGGTGTTGTCTCAACTGAAGTGAAACAAATAAGGAAGGACCACTCCCTCTCAAACTGTGTCTGAAACTCTGCCTCCTCTGCTGTGCCACTCTACTTATTCTTCCTATTGGGACATTGTCCAACACAGTGCCCCATTTTATTACAAGAAAAGCACTTCACTTTGTTCATATCCCTCTTCTTCCCACTGCCACTCTCTCCCTATGGCTTGGCCTCCCTCTTGGGACCTTATCGAGCACCCTTACCGACCTTCCTCTTTCCCTTTGACCAAAGAGAAAGATCCTCGTCACCTTGAGATATCCGCTATTGTCCTGAAGAATCTGAGCTGCATCTCATCTCCTCCTGTACAAAATCATCCCAAAGTCTCTCCCAAGTAGGCATAACCTCTCGGGAAACAATGCCTCGAACAAATGAACCCCAAGGTTTGGAAAATTTGTTTAAAGATGTCCTCACCATAATGTCTAGGTCCATTATCTCTCTGACAATTGCTAGCTCATCTCTGACCTGAGTGAATATACCAAGGTAGGAAGTGACCGACTCAGTCTTGAACATCTGAATGCTCTTGCGTTTCTCTTGTAGAACCATCTTCTGGTTCTGGTTAGGACTCTGGTAAAGCTTGCACAAGGATGCCCACATCTCAAATCCAAAGTCTTTACTGGTAAAGTGGAGTATGATGTAATCCCTCACTACATCACAAATAGTTTGTTTCACCTCGGTGTTCTTCTTCCTGAAATATGCATCCAACAAAGGTGATGGAGTAGGTGCAAGAGGAATCACCATGGGAGCTTGAACTATATTCCATAGTTCAAGGTCCTCCAAGATGAAAATGATCCTGGTCTTCCAAGGGGTCCATTTCTAGCTCCGACTAGCCTATCCTCTGCCTGCATCTGGGAAACTGACATGTCTTCCTATTGAACTCACACTAATGCTAGAACTACAAAAGAGCATTGCCTCACTTATGTCAACACATGTGTTAAAATAGGCAATATCACCACAACCTCACTCCTAGCAAATAGATGTGAAAAGAAGTATAAAATCAGCCTCACTCCTAGAAAATAGGTGTGAAAAGAGGCTAAGTCTGGATCCACCAACTATCCTACAAGTGTCCATAAAATTTCTTCCAACAAGCTTCTACAAATCATTGTCAAGAGATGTCAAGAAATATTCCCACAAGCTGTCTAGAACTGTCCACAAAATGCTGTCCAAAATCAGCAAGATTTAGCCACCAAGGGCTCTGATACCATGAATAAATATGAGGTCCTAACAGGCTGCCAAATAGGTTTGTCTTTGACATGAGTTTGGATCCAAGTTTCAACTGTCAAACAATGTCTTTGTTGTTGTTTTATAACAACAAACTATTCAAGAACTTTTCTATTGTTTTGTTAAGGTTACATAAGCTTTTAAGGTGCTCTAACATGTAGTTTTAGTCGTCAATAGGTTAGCACATGCATACCATAAATATGTAACACACCTCTAGATCTTTACAACTGAAATAAAGTTGTTCTAAACTCTATCATGCATGAAATATTGACACAAAGGTTTTCGGTCAACACGACCCTGGATAAAACCGCCCTAAGAAAACCAGTTTGGAATATGAATCTATATATGTGATGCAATGAATGTGAGATATAACAAGTACATGAAACAAATGAACTTGATATAATGGCAGCCCTTCTCAAGCTACTATACAAGTCCAATAAGGTGAATGCACCCAAGCATGGTGTGCCCTTCTCCTTTGTTGCTCAATCTCACTGAAAGCTTGCAGCCTTGCCCCTTGAAGTGTTGTAGAAGAAACCCTTGCACACAAATTTGAACTAGTCTGTAATCTCTCCAAAAAAACACTCCTCAAGGAAATTTGACAAGTGCAATACCTACCTTCTAGATGTGCGCCCTCCTCCTATAGTGCTCCCTCCTCAAAATAAACATCAACACCAAAAAATAATGGAATCCAAAGCCTCCTAGATCCCTCCATGGAAGGAGGATCCCTTGAAACACTCATCCATTGCTTCCATTCCCATCTGTATTTCTCTCCTCTTCCTCTCGAAGTGAAAAAAAGATAGAATGAGCCTCTCTTGGCCCTATGCACCCCTCTTGAACCTCCATAAGGAAACCTAAGATATGGATGGCTAAGATCTCTCCATCCATTCTCGAATAAAAGGTTGAGACCATCCCACAATAATGTCACTCACAAACCCACTTTGGGTTATTTCCCTAAGTTCACTTTATGTCGCCTCATTCACCCACAAAGTGAATAATTAGTCACTTTTGCCTAAGTGACAAAAGTTCAACTTTTTGACTTAAGTTAAGTCAAATTTGAATTAGACATAAAGTACAAGGTACATAGTACCAAAGTATTTCCCACTTGTGGTTAGTGACTCAAAAACACAAGGGGACCACTTCCCAAGGTACCCAAATCTCAACAAGAATGTCATCAAAGAAAACTAAGACAAAATGATGGAGAAAATGATGGAAGACATGATTCATGAGACTTTGGAAAGTGGAGGGGGAATTACATAGGCCAAAGGGCTTGACCAAGACCTCATAGTGGCCCTCATGAGTTCGAAAGGTTGTCTTGGGAATGTCATCCTCTTTCATACATATCTGGTGGTAACCAAAATGAAGATCAAGTTTAGTAAAGTAGTGAGCACAATTCAATTAATCTAGTAGATCATCAATGACAGGTTTTTTTTAGGACCATGACCACATGAGAAGAATAAGGGATAGTACTATGGCAGATGACACCCGTGTCGAGAAATTCTTGAACAATTTTCTCAATTTCATTCTTTTGGGAAAAGGGATGGTGATACATGTGGACATTTGGAGGAAGACTACCTGAGACTAGAGGAATGGAATGATCATGAACACCGCAAGAAGGAGGAAGGTCGTGGGGAATGGAAAAAATAGTGTGGTGTTTGGAAAGTATAGATTGGAGGTCAGGGTGCATAGAGGGCATCTCAACTACTTGAATGGCATTGAGCTGGGAAATAATTTCGGAATGACATTTTTTGAGGAGATTTTCCATTTGATGGGAACTGATGATCTCAGGGGAGCCTGATGTGATGCCTTGGAACTTATACTGTTGGTCATCCTGTTGAAACTACATGGTCAATTCCTTAAAATACATGAGGATGGGACTGAGAGTGAGTAACAATTCGACACCCAAAACAATGTCATGACCATCCATTTCGATAGCGAACATGTGAGATTTCAAGTTGTACTGGGCAATTTAGAGATGCACATTTTCACAACACCCCCCACATTTCATGGAACCTCCATTAGCAATCATGATTTGAAAATTGTTGACTTCATGGATATAATAATGGGTTTATTGAGAAATGTGTCGATGAATGAAATTATGAGTGCTACCACTGTCAATTAGGATGATGACCTTACGGTTCTTAATGTAGCCAATTAGCTTGAGGGTTTGGGGACTAGAGAAGTCAGTGAGTGCATTCAAGGAAATGGTCGATTCAACTTCTGGTGGATCAGATGGCAGAGTGATAGGAGATAGCTAAGAAATGATAGGCATCACTATGATCACGAAGAAAAGAGGAGTCCAATGGAATAGGTCCCAAGTAGGGGTGCTGAAAAGGGGGTCGAGACCATATGAAAAATAGGCTAAAAATTGATATGTATCACTGTGATCAGGATGAAAGGATGATTCCAATGAGATAGGTCTCAAATAAGGGTGCAGGCAGGCCCCAGACTTTTTTTAGTTTTTACACTCTCGTGGATTTATACTTTGAGATGAAGAGTACTGCAGTGTTGAAAGGCCCAAATTCTTAACAGGGAAAAATGTGTAGTAATTTCGTAACCAGAATGCAGGAGGTAAAGTTGCACGACAATAGATCTTGTTTGTTGTGTCTCTATTTCTGTCCCAAGGGTTAGGGTATTCGGGGTTTCTACAGACAAGGGTTTTCCCTGTGGTATATCTCTTTGATATACATGGGGGGTCCAACAGTAGTACTCAACCCAATATCTCAGGGCACCAACTAAAGAGGCTAGACCATACCCTTAGCCGTACTACCTGACTACCCAGGTACTAGAGAGTATCTTCTCGAGTGATGTTCTCGGTGGCACTATATAAGTCATACGACTAATCAATTTATCTCCAGAGGGCTTCAATATATCTAGGCCGATCCATATACAAGTGTTTTCTGATGTGCTACCACTCAAAGGAGTACTGATAAGGGTTACAAGGGTGGCCACCAATGTGCACTTATGTACCACTTGTAGTTCCTGCGTGTATGCTTCCCCAACCTTGGATTTATGCGTTGAATGACAAATATTTGTAGCTTTAAGATGTCAGAATATGTCTCTACCATAAAAAAAAAATTACCCACAATTTTTTGCCAAGGAAAGTGCTCTGATACCACTTGTAAGGTACCATATCTATTATAATAGCTAAAAACATAAATATTGCAGAGAATAACAACGAAACAACACAATAGATGAAACCACAACACAAAGATAATACCTTTATTGATAGGAAACAATGTTCACTTGCCTCTTTGAGGGGGAAACCTCCAGCAGAGCAATGCTCTATTACAATAATTCTCAAGACAAGACTTCTCATACCCTCGACTCCTATTCACACTAAATCTATCTACCAAAAGAACAATCTAGAGGAAGATCTTTTAGAATCAAAATCTTCTATTAAGCCTTCTTACATTTGACTTATTCTTCCTTATTTTTTGAAGAGATGTTGTCTTTGATGAGAAGGCCTTAAGTATCACTTTGTTTAATTCATGTTTTGACTTATTGAGTAGTGATCCTTCAGAAATTTTAGGGAATTTCATATTGACTAATTTCATGTTACAAATAATCTAGTCATCACTAGAAGCAAAGTTAACTTAATTATGGGTTTGAAGAAACAATTAGCAAATACATTTGAGATGACTTTCTTTGTTCTATTTCATTTGTTTTTTGGAATGCAAATCTTACAAATGCATGATGGTATCTTTACTTCTCAAACTTAATATGCACTAAATCTATGACAAAAGTTTAGAATGGAGGATTTTAAACCTTGTACTACACCTTATTAGTGGGAAGAGAAGCTAACTAAGCAACGTGATTCTCCTAAAGTTGATGCTACACTCAATCAATAGCTCGTCGGTAGCCTAAATATCTATTTAACTCATAATAATGTTGATATTTACTTCATTGTCAATGTGGTTTCTTAGTTTATGTAGGATCCATGAGAAAGTCACCTTAAAGATGCAATGAGAATTGTTCAGGATGTTCTGTAGGAATTTATATGGCCAAGGGCCAAGATATCTAAAATGTACATTAAAATAATCGATAAAAATAAGCCCCTAGTAGTATCCTGAAATATGAACCACATGGAAATGCAAGTAGGGTGATAGATATGGGTGTGTTAAGTTTTAAGCTATTATTAGGTTTCTTTTCAATTTACTCAATAACCATAGCATAGATAGGATCACTGAGAGAAACACAATCACAAGAGTACACAAGAATTTATCCTGGGAAATCCTCAAGGGGAAGAAAACCCAACAAAACTTCTTTAATATAGATTCATTATTCAATAACCAAGTACAGTATTAGAATAAATCTCTCTCTACGAGAGACAAAATATCATGATGCTAGATCGGAAAATACTCAAATAACCATAGCCAAACACTAGAGAATATCCTCTCCCAACCAATGCACCTCTCTCTCTTCCTTCTTCCGGTAACTGGTAACTGCAGCTTCCTTCAATACTTGCGCACTAGATGAGTGAGCTGAGTGAGTGAACAAATGAGGTGTCGGCATCCTTTATTTATACAAACTAGCAAGTGCTGAAAGGATGTGTCTCTTCACTGGCAGGGCCAACTTCTCTTTCTGGGTAGTTATAACCACTTTAATTTTCCTTGGGGGTGACTTCTTAATACAATAGTTTTATCTTTTACTTTATCCACAAAAGGGGATACGAATATTCTTTGTAGTTACACAATATTTCAACACTCCCTCTTAACAAGAAGGATATTCTTTATCTTTTGACAGGTCACTGGATGTCATCATCAACTGAACAATATCATCAGGGAAATATCATCAACTGGGTAATCATCATCAACTGGATAATAACATCAACTGGATAACATCATCAACTGGGTAACATGAGGCATCAATGTAATCCACTTGGTCATCTAGCATCACGATCACTGACTGGTTCTCCATGAATCTGTATCATCTGGCATCACGATCGCAGAAGATACTCTTTCTTTTTTTCATCTTCACGAAGAAGATACTCTTTCTTATCTTCACACAGAAGATATTCTATGAATTTTGCCTTTCCTTTTATGTTCTCCCTTCTCTTGTAGTCCTTTATCTCACCCATCCACTGGGGAGGACTACTATCATAGCTTCATTCCTAGTCATCCCACATGAACTAAAGAAGCTACGATGCTAGCCTGGGAAAGAATAGACTCCCTTTCCATGATCGATGTAGGATCATGACACAAACCTCAAGAGCCAACTAACCAATCCACATGTTCAAGGTTTGTGCTCTAGGCTACTCAATCTTTGGCCAGAGGAGAGTATCTGCCTGCTGCCCCTTGGATAAACATCCACACTCCTCTCTATGAGGGTGGTCACACCCCTCTCTACGAGGGTATTCTAGCATGTCCCTAGAGTATCCAAAACTCATCACTTGGACAACGGCCAACCTCAAAACATTTCTCATTCCCCTTCTCTACGAAGCTCTCTTCTCTTTCTCCTTCTCTGTGAAGGTCTACCTATGGGATTCCTCATTCCTTCTCTATGAAGGTCTCTTCTGTAATATCCTGGGTGCCTTCTTGAGTTTAGACATTTCTTTCTTTCTGACTTCATACTGGATCAACCTGCTCCCTCTGTATCTATAAGAACATTACTGGAGCAACCCGCAGTTACCTGCATCTTATCAACTATGTCTGAGTATCCATATTTATCTTAATCTTGAATGTTTTTGTATTGCATCTTTTAGGAGCCTCCTACTCCTATATGAATACTGGATACTGTCTAGTTCTTACTGACTGTCACCATATCATAAGTCTTTCTTCATGTTGTCTAACTTCTACAAGTCAAGGCATAAGTTCTTTCTTCCGAGACCTATAAACTTACTTACAATATGATTTCTAAGATTATCACTTAGCCAATCAGTCAGTAACAATAAGCAATAATCAAATAAAACTATATCATGATTTCTATCAAAGTAGTACACATCTTTTCTTAAGCAAAACTTGTTCAACCATGTACACATCTAAAACCCTAATCATGAATAAGACTTTTGAACTCTTTTTTACTCTATCTATGAAATTACCAAATTTTCCCTTACTATCATAGCTAAACACATACCTTTGTCACTCTCATGAGTGATCATACCTGAAATAAATATTTTATCTCTTTCTGTTAGTCTGCAAGTCTAGATTCTTCGTGTGTGCAATCTTCCCATAACTTATCAAACTTGGGTAACTTGCTTCTTGCACACACTCCTTGTACAAAAGGAATATAAAATGTTGGAAACCCATTTAGGGTTGTGGTTACAAGATCTTTGTCACTAATGACATCTTCAATAGCTGCAAGCTGATCTCTAATCTGAGAAACTCTCATAAGATAGGATGAGACAGATTCTGATTTTTCCATCTTCATATTATGAAGTTGATTTCTTAAGGCAAGTTTCCGGCTAATGTCTTTGCTTTCATATAACCTATTGAGTGCTTCATACATTTTCCTTTCTGTCTGTAGTTCCAATATATGAGGGATCAAGTGATCCTTTACTGAATCTGACACGATTCTCTTTGCTTTCTTTTCATTCTTCTTATGCTTGGTCTTTTTCTCTTCTTCCTCTCGTTATGGTACACCCACTGTAACATGTTCTAGGATATCATTCTTGTTTATAATTTTATGCAACCTATGCTTCCAAGATCTAAAGTTTCCACATCCTTCCATCCTTTCTTCTACCCTCATACCAGTAGCCATTCTTTCTTGTAGTAGAAACCCTAGCCCTCCGGGCTATAGAAATAATAGAAAAATAAAATTTCTTGGATATGGAAACTGAACACACCAAAAGATGCGTTGGGCTGAGGCGAGTAATCTAGTATAGTCAGTTTCTGAAAATTCCAATTTCTGACCCTTGAAACTGGACCTGTGAAATTCTAGACTGGTACTTTTGGTTTTCTAGTACTTCTGGTTTCCTGGTACTTCTGGTACCGGTGAAGACTAGGGTCTCATTTTTCGGGAGATCTATCCACTGTAAAGGTGTGTTGAATGTGCCAATGAGTTCCTTAGGCTAGGGAACACTTTTCTAGATGATCTTTGGGCTGAAATTCCTCTTCAATAAAAATCCCTAATTTTCTTGTACAACAACAGTGACGTTTTTCTTTATCTAGTGAAATATGCTCTCTTCAGCTTAGCTCTGATACCATGTTTAGGTTTAAGCTATTATTAGGTTTCTTTTCAATTTACTTGATAACCATAGCATAGATAGGATCACTGAGAGAAACACAATCACAAGAGTACACAAGCATTTATCCTGGGAAACCCTCAAGGGGAAGAAAACCCAACAAAACTTCTTTAATATAGATTCATCATTCAATAACCAAGTACAGTACCAGAATAACTCTCTCTCTATGAGAGACAAACTACCATGATGCTAGACCGGAAAATACTCAAAGAACCATAGCCAAACACTACAGAATATCCTCTCCCAACCAATGCGCCTCTCTCTCTTCCTTCTTACGACAACTGGTAACTGCAACTTCCTTCAATACTTGCACACTAGATGAGTGAGCCGAGTGAGTGAAAAAATGAGGCGTCGAGTTCCTTTATTTATACAAACTGACAAGTGCTGAAAGGAGGTGTCTCTTCACTGGCAGGGTCGACTTCTCTTTCTAGGTAGTTAGAACCACTTTAATTTGCCTGGGGGGCAACTTCTTAATATAATATTTTTATCTTTTACTTTATCCACAAAAGGGGATAAGAATATTCTTTGTAGTTACACAATATTTCAACAGGGTGCAATGGAGTTGGAATGCATCCTCACCCAATTGAAAATCCATCTAACAAATTTGGCATAATGAAGTGTTACTGATATGCTCTCCTGAAATGGAAATGATTATGCCACATGGAGGCAATGGTTGGATATGGGAGGCTACATTTGTTGGGGGTTGATAAGGATCATGTTCCCATCATTCGTGAAGTTATATTATGCGCTGATCCCATTCCCATAAAAATTCTCTAAATTCTCTCTCTCTCATGCCATCGTTCAACATGGGCTTTATCTATCTCACATATTTCATCCATTATGTGTTCAAAAATAGAAATAGAAGCCAATCGTTCATCAAGTTCTCTAAATTCTTCTTCCACTTGGGCTAAAAATTGTCTAAATCATCTTCCTCTAATTGTAAATGTAGTTCGTATGTCATGCATGTCTTCACATAGGTAAAGGAGGCTCTATGAATTTTCCAATCTCCATCATGCTTAGAAAAAGTATAAGAAGTTCCTACAATTATCGTAAAGATTCAAAATATCATGTTACCATTTCTGTCCCAAGCTTGTTTCCCTATTTTTTGGACATCAAAACTCAATTGAGTCCTCTAGAATAATTCCCTATAAAATCTCTTTGAAGGTCTCCTCATTTCTCCTCTAGTTTTTCAAAGGCAATGATTAATGAACTAGAGAATTTATCTCATGGTAGTAGGTGTTGTGGAATATAATACATTCATGATAATGCGACATTGATTCAACCTTTAGTTGGACTCCCATGTTGTCATTTTTGACATTGGATGCAAATATATGTAGGCGTGGGTCATTTTTTAGCTTGAGTCACCTCCTTGTTGGATATTCTAGCAACACATTTAGTGTCATGTTCCTCTTCATCTTTCTTATTCACTAAAGGGATTGGTAATTTTATCTCCAAATGAATGCTGACCCCATTTCCAAGTGAGAGAATCTATGAAATGTTGCTCATTGATCCTTCTCATCAAGTTTTTGTTTATTCTCTCCTTTAGTCTCAATAGAAACACATTTCATTGCTCATTGTGAGTTTTTTCATCCTCTTTGGTTCATCATGATTTCTTACTATGTTATGTGATAGTGGTTCCATGCATGTGCCATGCAAATGGTAATTTTTTTCCTCCTTCCCTTTATCAAGCACATTGATTCCTCTCACCAATAAGCATATGTTCTAAGAATAATTTACTTAATACACAAAAACAATAAATTATGAGCAATATTAGAAGAAATATAAGATACAAAATAAAAAAAAAGGAGAAATATGAGTATTGGACCTACAAAATATAAACCCTTATAATGAAAACATTCAAAAAAGAGACCAATGTTCATCAACCACTTCAAGGGGGAAACCTCCAAATGTCTAGAGCTCTAATACAATGAAAATATTGGACAAAACATTACATAGCTTCCTATATCTATAATAATGTTTTGACAAACCATACCCCAACCACTTATGTTCTAATCATATGATGAGTCATGCCTACCTAATGGACCTAATTTAATAAAGATTCCCTTTTACATTGAGTACCCACATGGAAACTTCCTAATAGGCCTTATTTAAAGAAGATGTTCGACATACATTAATTAATCGAGGGCCTAATTACCCTTAAGTAGGGAGGTTAGGGTAGGACCCTGACATTTCCTACCCCTTTAAAAGTATCCTTTTCTTCAACACTAGAAATGTGGAGACTACTATAAATTCATTGTGAGTTCCCAAGTGGTATCATCTGGGTACATATCCTTCCACTATATTAGGACTTCTTGGATAATGAACTAGTGTAGTCAACACTCTCTTTTGTCTAGTATAACCTCTGGATATAACCAAATGGAAGCCTCTTCATCAATTTCTAGAAAGTTTTTCATGGAAATTCACCCCTACTACCTTCTTCATACTGAACACGTGAAAGATTAGGTGGATCTTAGAGTGGGATGAGAGAGCCAATCTGTAGGAAAGTTGTCTAATGCACTGCATGATTTGATAGGATCCATAGAAATTGGGTGCTATATTCTAGTGTCTCTTGTATTCGAGAGATGTCTTCTTATTTGTTTGGAGACGGGGATTTGGAGTTGATTCACTTATTGAACCAAGGAAGTCCAAATCCTACTTGAGAGATCCACTTATTGATCCATGGAAGTGATTGGTAAGTATGATAAATTGATGGATGTTTTTAGCCATAGATAAGCTTGTAGGGTGAAATTTTGGTAGAAACATGATAAGTGGTATTGTACATCCATTCAACAAGGGGAAGCCATTGAACCCACTGGCCCTATTCATCCAATGTAAAGCATCAAAAATAAGTTTCTAGGAACTTATTGACCACCTCTTTTTAACCATTTGTTTCGGCATGATAAGAAATACTTGTTTTCAATTAGGTTCTTTTTAGTTGAAACAAATCCTACCAAAATTCAATGGTGAAGGCAGGATTATGATCTATCACAATGGATTGCATGCCATGTAATTTAAAAATATGATCCATGAAGTGTTGTGCAACAATTAATGTCTTAAATGGGAGTTGTAGTGCACAAGAATGAGGACATTTGGAAAGGTGTTCAACTACCCCCGTTATGACATATTTGTTGTTGTCTTTGGGAAGACCAATTAGTAAATCCACAAAAATGTCGAACCATATAGTGTTGGAAATAAAATGGAACACAATATGAAACAAAGAACACAGTACTGCGGATAATCAAAGAGAGACAAGAAATTTCGAAGAATAGAGGTGGCATCTAAAGACACTCTTACAACACATAAGGACACAATACTGTGATTAGAACATCATAGTGCATATTGCACATATTGATCCAGATGATTTATTGTGCAAACTCATAATACTTCATATTTGACATATGATAATGATCAAATGGGTATTCTTTTATAGACTCAAGATCTAGCCGATTCCAACATAATCCATAAGATATTTTCCACATACAACCATCGATGGTTAGAGTTGTGTTGGCATGTGGTTGGAATACCCTAGGTTCAAGTTATTTAACCAACAAAGCCCTTTAGATACCGCCCCTTTTAGCATTACCTAAATGCAAGTGAAGTCTCACCCAAGGTACCTACTGGGATTGTAGTAACCAAGTTTCTGCAGGGATGATGGGATGCGAGGCCATTAGCATGTTCATTCCTACTTATCTACCTTGTGCATTGTATTATTTATCCCTCTTCCCTTGATTAATTAGTAAACATTAATTATGTAGCATCATGGTGACATAGAGTGAAAAATAAACTATTCATTGTAACATTCTTTTTTACTACACGTCAATCATGATCCACAATTCTATATGCAAAATTTAAAATGCAACAACAAAATAGGCCAATGCAATAATAAATGCTGCACAATAAAAAATACACAGAGAATGAAAGAGAACAATATTGGAATTGAGAAGTAAATGATTATCTCTTCTTTTTAGCAGGAAGACACCCTTTTATCAAACTGGGTGATTTTTGTTGACAGTAACAACAAGAAACTTGCTGCTTTATTTATGACTAACAAACATTGTTTTGATTTTTATTTAGTTAACTGTATGATAGAAAAATCATGCTAATTATTTATTAGAATCCGTCCTTCTCCGCTGGATTGGCGAGGGAAGTTTACAATAGAAAAAACTATGCAAAGAGAGATTGCAATATTCTATATATAATATAGTATGCAAAACATAAATATTTATCAAGCAATGGAAGAACAATAATAATGTAACCAGATCAATATCATAATAATACCACAATAACACTAGAAAGAACACCTCTATTACTGATAGCAATGCTCACTTACCTCTTCGAGGGGGAAACCTCCAACATAGCATATCTCTATTGCAATAATCTCCAAGACAAAACTTCTCATACCCTCTACTCCTATTTATGCTAAATCTATCTATCCAAAAGAGCAATCTAAAGGAAGATCCTTCTAGAAGTGAAAGCTTATATTAGGTATTCTTACATTTGACTTATTCTTCCTTATTGCTAGGCCTTATTAATATTGGCCTTAATTACATTGAAATATATTATTCTACCTACGTGAGGGGTTAGGGAGTTTAGGTCCCTAACATGCCCTCCCCCTTAAAAACAACCTTGTCCTCAAGGATTGAGATGGGGAAATTCCAGTAGAATGGTAGTTGTCTCCTAGGTGGCATCGACTGGAGTTGTATCTTTCCACTGGACTAGCACGTCCTTGATGGTGCGCTGCTGAAGAAGACACTCACGCTGGTCCAACACCGATTATGGCTGCAACCAAATGGAAACTTCTTCATCCAACTCGAGAAGGTTGGTTTGATTTTGGCACTTAGTTCCAATCACCTTCTTTAATCAGGAGACATGAAAAACAGGGTGGAGCTTAGAATCACTGGGAAAAGCTAATTGATTGGTCACCTATCCCACTTGCTTGAGAATTGTATAAGAACCATACAATTTGGGTGCCAATTCCTGATAATGGTCGGCCTTCAGTGACGTTCTCTTATAAGGTTGTAATAGAAGAAACACTTGGTCTCCTTCAACAAATTGCGTTAGGAGCGACCTTGATTTGCTTGTTGCTTCATGCAATTCCTAGCCATGACCAAATTCTCTTTGAGGGTATGAAGAATAGACTTTCGAGTTGTAAGAGTTTGGTCAACCTTCTAGACCTTCAAGACACCTAACATGTATGAGAGAAATGAAGGGGGATTTTTTCCATATATGGCTTCAAAAGGAGTCATGCGAGTAGTTGTATGATAATAAGTGTTGTACCACCATTCAACTAGTGGTAACCATTGAGCCCACTGATTTTTCATTTCAGATGCAAAACAACTCAAATATGTTTCCAAACACTTGTTGACAACTTCAGTTTGACCATCAGTCTGGGATGATAGGTGGTGCTGAGATGAAATTGGGTGCCCTGTATCCTAAACAGTTCTTGCCAAAAATTTCTAGTGAAAGTGGGATATTGATCAGAAACAATAGAATGAGGCATGCCATGAATATTGAAGACATGATCCATGAAAAGTTGAGCCATAGTGGAGGCGGTAAATGGGTGTTGAAGAGCACATAAATGAGCATACTTGGAAAAACGATCAATGACCACCATGATGACTGACTTATTGCCCAATTTAGTTAAGCCCACAATAAAATCCATAGAGATGTCCCTCCAAATAGTGGGTGGAATCAGAAGCGGTTATAGTGTGCCAATAAATTTGATTGTTTCTCCCTTGTGGTGTTGAAAAACATCACATTCTACCACAAAAGTGCGAACGTCATGTTTCATACCATCCCAGAAAAAAGAACGTTTGACCCGGTCATATGTTTTGGTAAACCTTGAGTGCCCAGTTGTGGGTGTAGCATGAAGCTTAGAAAGCACCGTGGATTTAAGTTGTGACTGTTTACTTAAATACAAGCGGACTTTGTAGTGAAGCTCATCATTGTGCCAAGAATACTTGGGGGACACTGGAGATTTGTCTTGCATTTGTTGGTTCATATGAAAAATTTTGGGATCTTGTAGCCATTCCTGGCGAACAACTTGGAGCCGATCTGGTACAATGAAGGAGAGGGAAAAAATGGATCCTTCATCTTCATATTTTTTGGAAAGAGCGTCAACAACCAAATTTTCTTTTCCTTACTTGTAAATGATCTCATAATCATATACAAAGAGCTTAGTCACCCATTTTTGTTGCTCCGGGGAGGAAGGTCGTTGCTCCAAAAAACAATTGAGGCTTTGATGATCTATCTTAATTTGGAAATGTTGCCCCAATATATAAGGGCACTAGAGATCCACTACATGTAGAATAACCAACATTTACTTTTCATAGATTGATTGGCCCAAATGTCACATCTCTGAAAGTTGTTTGTTGGTAAAGGCCAAACATCGACCATCTTGCATAAGGACTGCTCCAATTCCTCTCCCGGAAGAATCACATTCTAGGACAAAGGTATTTGTGAAATCAAGAAGGGTCAGGACCAGAGTGGTGCACATAGCCACATTCAAGGCTTGAAAGGCCTGATCTGCTGCGAGAATCCAAGTGAAAGAATTGTTTTTAAGGAGAGTAGTGAGAGGCGCAAAAATCTTTCCATAATTCTTAACAAATTTTCAATAATATCCTGTTAAAGCCAAAAAAACAAGCAAGATTTTGATAGTCTTGGGGCGAGTCTAATCTTGCATAGATTCAATCTTCTTAGGATCCACCCTGACACCTTCCTTGCCAACAATATGACCCAATTACTCGACTTCCGATGCTCCAAAAGAAAATTTATATTGTTTAAGGAAAATTTGGTGATGAGAGAGTAGATGTAGAACTCATTCGACCTGAGCAAGATGGCCTGTCCAAGTTTTACTATAGATGAGAATATCATCAAAGAAAACGAAGACAAAATGACGGAGAAAAGAATGGAAGACATGATTCATGAGGATTTGGAGAGTGGAGGGAGCATTACACAAGCCAAAGGGCATGACCAAAAACTCATACTGGCCCTCATGAGTTCGAAATTCAGTCTTAGGAATGCTTGCCTCTTTCATACATATCTGGTGGTAGCCAAAATGAAGATCAAGTTTAGTAAAGAACTGAGCACCACTCAATTCATCCAAGAGATCATCAATGTCATGAATGGGAAATTTGTATTTGATGGTGAGTTTTTTGAGGGCATGGAATTCAGGATACATGTGCCAAGAGCCTTCTTTCTTAAGTACCATGACCACTAGAGAAGAATAGGGGATCGTACTAGGAAAAATAACGCTTGCGGTGAGCAATTCTTGAACAATTTTCTCAATTTCATTTTTTGGGGAAATGTATGACAATAGGGACAAATACCGTGTTAGCACTAAGAGTGACACTAAAACTTATATGAGTTCAAGCCCAATACCCATAAAAGTGTGGAAGTTAAAATTTGCAGTAAATGACAAATGAATGAAAGACTCTGAAAATAATGTCAATCACAATTTAATTTATAGAATATGCACAAGAAAATAAGGCTCTGAATACATTTGATCAGGGTAATAGAAAATAGGATGAGTAGGTGGAAGACTTAATAAGAAGAATGTGAAATGATTATCATGTAAATCAGGTAGTATGACAGACATATAAGGAAGAACTCTCTGAAATAAGATCTTCTCATAATCAAAGATGAAAATTCTGATATATTTTCCCAAGTACCACAACAAATCATCTATTGCAATAAAGCTACAAATCAGTCAAATGAATCCTTCAATGGACTGTAATCAAAATTATACAGAAATAAGATAAGAAAAATAAATGACTTCCATTATTCAAAGGATCTTAAGTTTAGTACATACAGTAAGAAGTACTCTTCTGCTACATAGACAATATAAAGATATGAGTCTCTATCACTCCATTCCAACACTCTCTTGATTCTTCTCACCCATTAAAAAGAAAATAACATACAAAATATGATTAGGAGGTTGAAACCCATCTCTTCCATTGGATTCTAGGCCTTGGAGATAGGTGGAACAATCAAAGAGACAAGGATCCAACAAATTGCTAATTTTCAGGAAGTTGTTGGAAGTCATTAATAATTTTTTTTCCATCTCACTGCATGAGGTCTTAATGGATCTAATTATTAGGTGTAGGTGTCCCTTAGCATCTAAATTATCTTTGAGAATTCATTCAAACCCTCCTTGAAAGGTGGCAACCTCCAAACAAGGCGAATCTCCAACAACTATGTGAAACAAAGAGTTTGTAGCGCACTGATTTTTTAATTATATCTCTTGAATGCCAAACTGGGTTAGGCTGACATTTTTGCAACAAGTCAATTCTATTATCATGCTCATCCACAAAAAAATTCAGAAAAACCCAGATCACCATTTTGGAGTTATGATCAAATATTTATAAGTAACTGCTACAGGAAATGAGTTCGCAACGCCCCTATCAACCAATTCGTAGCGCCTATGCTAGTTCACAGCGCCAAAAGGAAAAAAACAACCAAAACCACTTTCGCGACCTTAAAATAGGATGAAAAACCTCATGGAGTACCTGGTGGTCCTGAGTTTGATGCTGGTATCTTTGAAATTGTCCGAGGGTGTCTGCAAGTAGTCGAACCTCTAACTCTCTTGTTTAACCAGTTCATAGCACTTGTCAAACATAGCTTGCACACTTGAGTGGATTGATAGTGACAAAGGGGAGACTTTGATTACAACTTAGATGTATGACATGTCAAGGAAGTTATGTAGAAACAAATGATGTGACTCATGAGGGTTTGAATAGCCTTGTCACGATGTTTAATGAAATGACCTTAAGACTCTACCAAGGTTGAACAAACTTCATTTATTTTTTGAACTAAACCAAAGATTATGACCACCACCTTAACACTTAAAACCTATGACCTATAAACCTTATGACTCAAAAACAAACCAATGTAAATATTTTGACCCCTACAATCTTATGTGTTAACATATTGCTCCACAGGGGATGGCATGCTCCCTGTGAGCTGCCAAGAACATGCAGTTCCAATGCCTTATACATTGGGCTAGGAGTCATTATAGTTGATCTACTACAAACCAAATTCTCAATAATCGATCTTTATTCATCTTACTCCTACTCTAACCATTTGAACTATTCTTTGTTTAAGTAAAGTCATGCTTCCAATGAATCCATACAAGAAACTGATTAACTGGTGAAAGTTTTGATCCAGATTAGACAAATGAAGGAACACATGGCATACATAAGTGTAGTTCGAAAAGATACCAAAACCAACATTCACTTGAAAAGAATGATTTGACATCTGTACTGCTCAAAAACTCTAGATAATCAACAATAGGGTCATGAAATCCATAAAGAAATACTTCTTCTTGATATCGTTCCAACTAGAAATTGAATTGCTTCTACACATGCCCAGTTTTATGACTTCTGCCAATATCCTCTATTTGCAAAACTGAAGGTTGTTGCTGGTTTCCTTCACTAATTTCAATGTTGATCATAGGTTGTTTAATATTTGCTGCAGATCCAAGTTTAGGAATGATGAAAGAAATCTTGTTAATCTCTGATAATAGTTGCTGGAGAAATTTCTTCGACAAATTATGCTCATATAATCCTTCCTTATATCCTTCATTTTATTCTCGTGGCCCAGATTCAAAACTGTCACATGTTGATATATCAATCTGCTCATTATCATTTGAATACTCAAAGGAAACAATTTTATTTTCATGACAACTTAAAATAGTAGATACATTTTATACAATGTCAAAAGTATATGCATCCTGGCTATCACTTTGAAGATCATCATCCTCTTGATCGTTATGAAAAATGTCTTCTACTACAACATACTCTTTATGAATATTTAATCCTTTACTTAGCAAATTGAATTCATAATAGCATTCTTGATAAAGGAAATCAACTGCAAATTTCCCTTTGCAAAACAAATAAACTGCAACATGAAAATGTCTTAGTGAAGTAATACAAGAAACCAGGAGTGATATACACCAATCAGGAGTTGCTCCATCTAAAGAGTATGTACATTTTTTTATGAGGACATCTTCATGTATAACTTTCATCTTAAGTATGCACTCATGAAAATCTAGTAAAAACTCAACTGGCATTTCCCAATTTTCCCCTCTAAACCTAGGAAGGTATCCTTCCCATTCAATTCTATCAGGCACGGGTTTGGAAAGCCAGATATATTTGAGAAATCACAAAATGCATACCTCTGAGCAAGAATATTGTCCATTTCAAACCAGTGGAGTTGCCCATAGATTCATCTATGATGAAGTTGGAGTCGCTAGGTAGAAGATTGCATTCAAGCTTGTGTCCTACTCCTGTCTACAATCAAGAGTTGGATCTGATCGTTGTCATTCTCCCAGTGAAGATTTCTTCACTTCCTTCCCCAACAACGATGCCAAAAATGTTAGCACTGAGAGTCACAGTCAGACTGCTATGAGTGCAAGCCTAGTACCCATCAAAGTGTGGAAGATAAAATTTGTAGTAAATGACAGATGGATGAAATACTCTGAAAAGAATGTCAATCACAGTTTAATTCATAGAATATGCACAAACAAATAAGGCTCTGAATAACATTGATCAGGTTTATAGAAAATAGGATGAGTAGGTGGAAGAATTAATAAGAAGAATGTGAAATGATTATCATCTACATCAGGTAGTATGACAGACATATAAGGAAGAACTCTCTAAAATAAGATCTTCTCATAATCAAAGATGAAAATTCTGATATATTTGCACAAGTGCCGCAACAAACAATCTATTGCAATAAAGGTACAACTCAATCAAATGAATCCTTCAATGGACTGTAATCAAAATTAGAAAGAAATAAGATGATAAGAAAAATAAATGACTTTGATTATTCAAAGGATCTTAAGTCCAGTACATACAGTAAGAAATGATTTTCTTCTACATAGACAATATAAAGATATGAGCATCTATCACTCCATTCCAACACTCTCTTGATTCCTCTCACCCATTAAATAGAAAATAGCATACAAAATATGCTTAGGAGGTCGAAACCCATCTCTTCCATTGGATTCTAGGCCTTGGAGATAGGTGGCAATAGTCAAAGAGACAAGGATCCAACAAATTGCTAATTTTCAGGAAGTTGTTGGAAGTCATTAATAAATTTGTTTCCAGCATTAGGTCCTAATGGAGCTAATTATTAGGTGTAGGTGTCCCTTAGCATCTAACTGATCTTTGAGAAGTCATTCGAACCCTCCTTGACATGTGGCAACCTCCAAACAAGGTGAATCTCCAACAGCTATGCGAAACAAAGACTTTTTCATGTTAGTTTGCATCGCACTAGTGTTTTAATTATATCTCTCGAATGCCAAGTGAGTCATGATGAAATTTGTTCAACAAGTCAATGCCATTATCATGCTCCTCCAATTTTTTTTCCAGAAAAATCTAGATCACCATTTTGGATTTATGATAAAATATTTATAAGCAGTTGCTACAGGAAATGAGTTCACAGCGCCTGTGCCAGTGCGTAGCGCCAAAAGGAAAAAACAACGAAAACCACTTTCTCAAACTTCAAACAGGATGAAAAACCTCATGGAGTACCTGGTGGTCCTGAGTTTGATGCTGATATCTTTGAAATTTCCTGAGGGTGTCTACAAGTATTCGAACCTCCAACTCTCCTCTTTAACTAGTTCGCAGCGTCGGTCAAACATAGTTCACAGACTTGAATGGATTGATAGTGAAAAGAGGAGACTTTGATTACAACTTGGATGTATGACATGTCAAGGAATTTATGTAGAAACCAATGGTGTGACTCATGAGGGTTTCAATAGCCTTACCATGATGTTTAATGAAATGACCTTAAGACTCTACCGAGGTTGAACAAACTTCATTTATTTTTGAACTAAACCAAATCTTATGACCACCACCCTAACACTTAAAACCTATGACCTACAAACCTTATGACTAAAAAACAAACCAAAGTAAATTTTTTGACCCCTACAATCTTATGTGTTAACACATTGGGAGGGAGGCTGTTGGGGACAAGGGGAATGGAATGATCATGAACACCACGGGAAGGAGGAAGGCCTTGGGGAGTGGAAAAAATAGCTTGATGTTTGGAGAGGATGGATTGGAGGTCAGGATGCACATAGGGCGTCTCAACTACGTGAATGGAATGGAGTTGAGCAATAATACCCGAGTGACCTTTCTTGAGGATTTTTTTCCATGTGATGGGAACTTATGATCTCAGGAGAACCGAATGTGAGTCCTTGGAGATGATACTGTTGTCCCTACTATTGGAATTGCATGGTTAATGCCTTAAAATCCATGAGAATGGGACCCAAAGTGCATAACCATTCAACACCTAGCACAATGTCACAATGTCCCATGTCAATGGAAAACATATGATATTTCAGGTGGTACTGTCCAATTTAAAGACATACATTTTCACAACGCCCACCACATTTCATGGACCCACCATTGGCTATCATGATTTAAAAATTATTGACGACACAAATATAACAATTGGTTTCCTGGGAAATGCGGCGATGAATAAAATTATGGGTGCTACCAATGTCAACAAGGATGATGACTTTCTTATGCTTAATATAGCCAATGAGTTTGAGGGTTTGTGGAGCAGAGAAGCCAGTGAGGGCATGAAAAGAAATGAGTGGGTCAACTTCAGGTGGGTCCACGGGATCCTTGGTAGCATTGGGAAGTGATGGCTCTTCAACAAGGGGAACTATCACATCTTCTTCAGTAACATCTTTTGAAATGGCCATAAAAAGTTTTTGTTCCTTATACTTGTGCCCCGGAAAATATTTTTCATCACAGTTATAGAAAATACCCTTAAGTTGGTGTCCAACCATTTCAACCCTATTTAATTTCTAGACCTTGAGGGGAGTGGCAGGGGGGAAGGGTTTGTGGGTCAAGTGCGAGTTACAAAAGAGGGTTTTTTGTTCTAGGAAAAAAGACTTGTTGGGCCTCTTTGGCACGTTTATTATCTTCCAACCAAGTATGAGGGAGAGCCATGGGAACCTGGGCTCATATTTCATCTTTTAGGCCACTAATAAAGCATTCCCAAAAGAATGCATCTGACATGCCCTCGGTGTGAAAGGCCAAATTATCAAAAGCAGTTATAAAGTCTTCCACTATGCCTAATTGTTTCAACTTGGTCAAACGATTGAGATAGTGGGTGTCGGTGTCAAAGTGTTCATAGAGCTCGACAATAAACTATGTCCATGCAATATACCCATGGCATGCATTTTTGTTCCATTGCCACGATTATTAGCGTTTAAGATCCAGATAGAGAACAACATAGCGAATTCTGGCCAACTCATCAGTAATTCCATGCAGAGAAAAATAATGCTCCATTTGAGTGACCCAACCCATGGGATTGGGGCCATAAAATTTATTGACCTAAAATCGGGGAAGACGATGGTCATGATGAAAGGAGTTGGAGTGAAAATTCATAGAATGAGAGGAATCAACACCATCTGGTTGGTCCGAGGAGGAAGGACCCGAGGTTTGGTTCAACAATTGGTGACAAAAGATTGGAGGGTGTTAAATTGGTTCATGAATTTGGTATCCATGGTGTCAAATTGTTGTTGGAATTGGGTCTCGAATTTTTGAATGTGAGAATTCATAGAGCCGATATCAAATGTCACTTGTTGGAGGGATTCCTTGGTTTGATTGATGGAAGCTTGTAGGTCTTGGTTGCGTGTATTGGCCATTGGGATATGGGGAGTGCTGGTAAGGGAAAATGGGTGGGTGGTGTTGTTCCTGAGATTAAACTTAAGGCTCAAAGAGTAATGTCATGCATTAGGAAAGTTTTAAGAGAGTGTTTTTAAAGAGTGATTTTTCTACCTTAGTTATATGAGAAAAAATCCTTAAATGAAATTAATAGTATGGTAGCATAGAGGCCATATTTTGTGTCTGATTCGAAATCATATTATTGAATAACGTGAGAGAAGAACACAAAACTGTTAAACAAATCAAGGAATCAATTGCTAAAGAGTCTAACCTTGCTGTAGTAGAAGAAAACATATAGTGTAACCTTGAATAAAGTATAAGATACAATAATCCACACGGCTCACAGGTCTTGATTTACTCACAGTAAATGCAGAGGAAAAACTGCTAACTCAATGATCTAAAAATGAAGAAGACTTTTATTCTTGAAAATATTTGCAAGATTTAATTCATGTGTTAAAATGAAAATGGATCAATTTTGCAACACAACTTTTATAGAAATTTCTCATTCAAGATGCATATAAAAAACAACAAATAACAGTGAACAGAAAACATATAACACAACAAATGATAAAGGAGTTCACCCCTCTCTTGGGCTACATCTCATGGTCCAACTTCCAATAGATCTTTTGTATTATTTTCTCAAAGTGCTCAAATATGTTCTTTACAATACTCAAAATTCCAAATAGATGGCTCCAATGGCTTCAGAATGTCCAAAAACCCCTAGCTGGGATTTTTCGGCACCTTGTTTGGCCAAAAATTGAAGAAGATAGGCTTCCTGGAAGTTCCCCTTCAAACTTGCTATTTCTGGATCGCCAAAATGCACCCTTGCCTCCTCAACCTAGCCCCCATGTGCATAAATGTGGAAAAACCCAACACCGGGTGCAACCGCACAACCGGTACAAACTATAGGACGGTTATGCGCTAGCCCTTAACTGCCAAGGCCTGTGGGCATATGGGTCACCATGTGATCTCGCACTAGCGCAAAACGAGCTCCATTTCCAAGGGCGAATGAATAAATGACAAGTGGCGGGCGTTGTAACCGTTTAAACCAAATCCACATGCTAATGTTAAGGTCATATGGTATAAAATGTGCAACTGTGGGCTAACCATTTGAAATGTACCAAATCCGCGCACGTTCTCCGTGTATATAACGGGTCATATGGTAAACAATACAACCGCGGGCTGGGGCTAAGCCCCAGCCCGACCCCCCGTGCCAAACATAAAACATTTCAACTTTAAATATATATGAAATGGTATATAGAATAAGAAACAAGTGATGGAGTGCCGGTTGGGCAGCCTTTTCCAAGTCGTTGCATGCGCGTGGAGGTCGCGGGGTTGAGTCCGATGGACTCCATAAATTTTTAACCAAACACCCAAACCAATAACAAGGTGCCACGTGGCAGTCCATGACTGGGCCACGTGGCACTGTACAACCAATCAAAAACTTCCACATGTCACAATATCATTCATCCAACTGCCAACTCAGTGTATGGACTCCACCACATTATTGTACGACCTATGCCACGTCAGCATCCGTACGGACTGTACAGTCAGCACATTGTTTTTTACATGTTTGGTGATTCGAACAGATCGCGATATCTCTCTCATCCGACATCCGTTTGAACCCAAACGAGTTGCGTTGGGTTCATGATGATGAGGGCTACGCACCCGTTTGTTTTGAGGCAATTCCGAGCACTTTGAAATTTGAGCAAAATTTGATCCCCTGGATCACTCAATGAATCACTGATGCAAATGATTACAATAGTTGTTGTACTAAATTGAAATCAAACATTTATCAAGGAATTGTTTAAAGAAATGTTGAGATATGGAAAAAGAAAAGAAACACATAACCCAAAATTAAGCAAAATTTGGAATCTCTGTCTGCACTTGTATTAATACTCAATAAGGAGAGTTTTCTCTATTACATTCAACAAGAAGCAACCACTAATAGATATTCAATATATGTATTTATACAAAACTGTCGCAACTCAAAATGGTTGGACTTCTCATAATTTAAAATAGCAAATATTTGAAATAAGAAAATAGAGCTTAGAGAATGATGAGCTTTGTTGGAAATCTCTTCGTCTACTAGCCGAAACACTTTCTCTTTTCTCATTCCTTTAGGATGGATATATCTGTCATCTGATCTTCTTGGTACTTCGACACAATATTTCTAACATTCTTTGTTTACTTCCATCTGTATCTCAGATATGTTAATAACATGCATATGTTCTTTACTTGTTTCTGGATGTGCTTGTTTTCCCATGTTCAACACATTGAACACATTTAATCACTAATTTCACCACCAAATTTGAAGGTTCAATTGCTTCATTCACCTCGAAAGTGTATAGCTTCCTCTCCACTTGAGGAAACTTTTCTTGTATCCTTTTCGATCCTTGAGATATGACCTGTAATTGCAAGCTTGGGTTTACTATCCATTTATTTATTTGAAGGAGATGAATTTGGTTCATTTTCTGAATGGCCGTCAGAGCTTCTTCTTTTCTTGTTTTGGAATTATACTGGTTCTTTGCTATATCAATTTGACCTAGGGCTTCAGAGATAACATTTCCTTCAAAATCAATTATTCCTTCGTCTAGTGATGACAATGCTTCTAGACAAGCTTCATTTATCTCTCTGGTAAGTCTTTTTCTTTCTGCTAGATTTGTTTCCCAGGCCTTTAAATCCATATCACCCCTTATTTGTTCAGAAATAGAAATCCCAGGAATATTTGAGACATCATCCTTTGGTACCAATAAGACAAACTCTTGAAACTTAACTCGAGATGAGCAAGCTTCTTTTTCTGACTGAGCTATATCCCTGAGTTTATATTCATGAGTGTCGTTCACTTCATCGCTGGAATCTTGTGGGAAATTTACAAGCTCATGTTCCAGAATCTCGAACACTTGTGTCCAGGATTTTACAGTGTCTATGGCTCGCGGTGTGGTATCTGGCAGAACGTCCACATTCAGATTTTCACCTTCACCAGCTGCATCAGTCTTCTTAATCATCTTCTGTGGTGCCATGATATCGATAAAATCGGAACGGGGTTACCTGTTGCAGGGGAATGCGTGAGCTTCTCAGTTGGATAAAATTACTATTTTGCGAAAGGTGAAAATGAAATTCAAAATCAAGTATTTTTATTCACATCAGGTGCTTTTTTTTTAGTATACTTTTACTGAGGACAAATTTATTAACCTTAATTGGAAAGCATACCCGGCGATCCGTAATCTATGCTAAAAATCATTACCGTTGATTTGTTATGAATGCCATTAATATCTATGGTTCGTGTTCGGGAGTTTTGGATAAAACAGAGTCGAAATTTCCCAAATCGTGAATCCGCCAAAGGTTAATTACGAGATAATATATTTTAAAATATTAATTAATCATGTTTTAACTTCAAGTGCTTCGGGTATTCGGAATTCAAAATTTTTAAATGTAGCTCGAGACCAAATCCCCAAAACCTGAAACTGTGAAAAGATTAATTATCCGATAATCACTTTTAAGTTTTAATTAATCACATTTTAGTTCAAGTGCCTCGGAAATTCAGACTTCGGGGATTTTAGGATATTATGAAGTGTAAACGTCCAAACTCTGAAGTGTGAAGTTGTTAACTATCCTTTGACCAAGATTAACTTATTTAATTAAGATTTAATACTTCATCATTTTAGTGTTTCGTGGATTTGCGAATTATCTCTTTGTTATATTTCTGAAGAGTCGTCTCCCATAGTGACATGTCGAAGATGACGTCATTCTAGATGATGTGTCAAAAATGGGGGGTGCCACATGTCACTTAGAATCGTATGAGTCTTCAAGTGAAAATGTCAGAAATAAGTGACACGTGTCAACCCGGGGAAGGCTCAAAATATATACATGTACTATGACTCGCGACCTTTAAATCTTTATGAAAAGTGATAAAGGACACTTTCGGGTTTCAGGGATTTTATCGTGAAGACTTGTCGAAACGCCTGAAATGAAAAATTCCGAAGTGACCTTTAGCGATTTGACTCTTTAACAATCAAGCAGCTCCAAAAATCTGGGAAAAATAAGATCGTTCGATCAAATGGGGAAACTTCATCAACGATGGATATCATGCGCACCTTATGACCATAAATAATTTGATTTAAATTTCGAAAGTTGATTTTTGAGTTGCCACTTTGGGAAAGATGAAGTTGAGAAAGTAAAGCTCAAAGTTTAGGATTATACGTGTTCCAACATAGGCTCCATATGGGGATCGTGTCTCCCTGCGAGGCGTGGAAGAGTAGTAGGCCAAGTTCCTTTATTGGGTAAATGTAGTCATCAATGTATTTCTGGGAAACACCTTTGGGGAATAGTCATACCAAGAAAAAATGGACTTCAGTCGAGTCTTAGAAAACCTTCAAAACACAATCAATTATTGATCTTCAAGCTAGGCTATTAATAATTTCCTTTTCCTGAAACTGATTTTGGATTTGGTTAAGATAATCAAAACAACTTTAACTGAAATATCAGACTTTGTTCGATTTCGTTCACATCAAGGACAAAATAATTTCAAAAATTTATTTAGGGAATCCCTTGTCGGTTTAACATGTAAATATTACTAGAAGGAGAACTAGATACCAGAGTATGTTATATACATGTATGACAACCTTATAGATATCATAGATATTGCTTCACTGCTAGCAAGCCTGTTCAGTACCCCGGTGAAGTTATCTACATCTCCCATTGAATTTCCTTTCACCACTTCAATTAGCATTTTTTCATTTTATTGAGATGAGGGCAATCATTATATGAATTTCCTTTCATCATCTCTTTTGGAAAAAAATGGGGGCAATCGAATTACGAATTTCCTTTCACCATTTGCCTTGGAGTAGATGGGGGCAATCATTTTATGAATTTCCTTTCACCATCTGTCCTAATTTTTTTATAATTTTGAAGTGGGGGAAATCAATTTGTATGTATCATACAAGGGATGATATCTGCTTAAAACTTGACAGTGAAAGTCTATCAACAATTTTTGATTATACTCTAGACTAAATCTCTCTCGATCTTCAATACATATTTTCCTATAGGGGAGATTTTAAGGGGAATTTTTATTTTCCAAGGATTGGCATTGAAAGAACTAATCATTTAAAATCTGTTAGAAGAGATAAAGTTATTAGGATTATCCTAGACATACTTTCTTTCAGTTAAAATCAAAGGAACATAAATATTTTCTCCTAATCTTGTTTTGAAAATACGTTTTTAAGTTTTCAGAGTCAAGGCGAAATTCTTTCTTTCTATGAAGACTTAAGGACAGGTAGTGAAAATCAAGATAGAGTAAAAGCTCGAAGATAGGTAAAATGAAACAGAATGAGGATTCAGAGGGTCTGGCGCAAAAAAAATGTCATTTCCATACAAGTTCACTTCTTAATTATCGAGCTTCTTTTTTTAAGTCCCTTTTTCTTCTTATTTTCATTTCATTTGGATAATGCTTCAGAATTAATCAAGAGATTTATACTTTTCCGATCTTTGATCAAGTGACTATATTTACATGAGTAGAACCTTGTTTACATACGATAAGATTTCTTTAGAATTTTGGCTTGAAAAATAAATATAGAAGTTCATACCTTGGATTTCATTTATATTTTCAATAAAACTAATTATTAATTCATCACTTGTTCTGAGAGAAAAAAATTGTTTTGAAAACCGAGCATTGGATTCCAATACCTCCTCATTTCTCATCTGAT
>ML782020.1:686208-709606 GCA_009831015.1 Picea engelmannii | reverse complement strand
ATGCAACGCTGTGTTCCAGCATCTGTTTCATTCGTGTTCCAGCATCTGTGTTCCGGCATTCGTGTTCCAGCACCTGTGTTCCAGCATTCGTGTTCCAGCATTCGTGTTCCAGCATTCGTGTTCCAGCATTCGTGTTCCAGCATCTGTGTTCCAGCATCTGTGTTCCAGCATTCGTGTTCCAGCATTCGTGTTCCAACATTCGTGTTCCAGCATTCGTGTTCCAGCATATGTGTTCCAGCATCTGTGTTCCAACATTCGTGTTCCAGCATTCGTGTTCCAGCATCTGTGTTCCAGCATTCGTGTTCCAGCATTTCTTGTGCGTGTTGACATCCTTGACTGCTCCATAACCGATTGCCATCAATGACAACCTTAACCATCTGCGTCAGTCTTCTGTTATAGCCATATCTCCAACAAAGTATTCTTCACGGGACCAAGATAGGAAAAGTTAGAGAATTCTGCAGAATAGAAATGATATGCAATACGTATATTTTATATTTTTCTTTTATGATATTGAATAAGACTCAGTTTATTTAGAACGAAAAAGTAAAATTTAGATAATTTACGAAAGAAAATGAAATTGCAAATTGAAACAAGAAACCAAAACCAGTATATACAATGGTAATGTGAAACATGATTATTACATAAAATGTTTTACATAGCGCCCGTTGATAGGGGCGTCAAAATTTTTTCCATCGATATTTTCCAATAGGAAGGAATTCTTTCCTTCTGTAGTTGCAATCCTTAATGGTCTGAACCAGAGATGATTGAACTTGCCATGTTTTCCCACATATTCTCTTCTAGCATCCCATTTTAAAACTAGATCACCAAGAATAAAATCCCTATCTTTAGCTTTTTTATTGAAGAGGGTTTTCATATTATCTTGGTACTTTTGAAGTTTGTCATCTACTTCGGCCCTGTTTTGCTGGACTTCAATTATTTGGTTTATCCTCCTAGTAACGTCATTTGGCTCCTCCTTTGCATCTTGCCACAACTTCATCACATGAAGAGAGAGATTGATAGGAAGGACAATGTCAGTACCATAAACCATTTGAAAAGGGGACATACCTATTGATTTCTTGGTGCCTATTTGGTTCGCCCATAAGGTGTACTTCAGGTGAACGTGGAAAGCATTCTTATTTTCCGTCAACACTTATTTTATTATATTCATCCGACTCTCGTTGGATGATTCGTCCAACCCATTTCCTCAAGGATAATAGGCTGTAGAATGTCCCAACACAATGTTATATTTTTGACAAAAAATTACCATTTCCATAGATTTGAAAGCTTGGGCATTGTTCGTGACTATTTTTCAAGGGAAACCAAATATCGATAGGATATTCTCTTCCAATAATTTATAACTATCGAATCTGTGGCATTCCGAGTTGGAATGGATTCCACCCATTTTGTGAAATAATCGGTAGCAGTTAAAATCTATTTATGTTGGGCGCTTGACTGTGGGTGGATTTCTCCGATGAAGTCCAGACCCCATTGTTGAAAATGAGCCTCTTCTTTGACTGGTGTCAAAGGTAGTGCAAGGAGATTTTTCTTACCAGAGAACAGTTTGCAAGGGTTGCAGGTTCTGACCTTGGTGTTCACATCAGTAAATAACTTTGGCCAATAATATCCGGCTCTTAAAATCTTGTAGGTTGTTTCCCTCCAGGCGTGATGTCCTCCACACACTCCTTCGTGAAAGTCATTTATGAAATTCTTTGTTTCAGGTTAGGTTAAAAAATATAACAAGAAACCTGGAGGATCCTTCTGGTACAATTGGCCTTTAATAATACAATATTTAACTGCGTGTAGCTTCAACGTTCTCTCTTTGGATGGAGTCATCTCACTCGAGCACTAAAGGGTAAGGAGGTATGAAACAATATCGCGATACCAATCAGAGGAAGAAAATTTATCTTCGATCTGTACTGTAGGGGTTTGATCGTCAAGGTCCTCTATATTTGGGATATATCCGTGTGATTCCAGGTGGTTTATCCCGGGTGCCCTGAAATTTGATTCTGCTAACAATTTCGCTAGGCCCTGACCTTTGACTAGCTTGGTCGATTTTACTTCTAGATCGAAATCCTAAATTTTAGCTAACCACCAACCTCTCCTACCATCACTGTTTGGTTGAACCAAGATATCTTTGACAGAGCTTGTTGGCACATGAGCGATTATTTTGGAATGCAGTACATATGTCCTAAAAGATTTGAGAGCTCTCACCATTGTGTAAGCTTTCTTTTTTAGTATATCATATTTTAATTCGGCATCTTTGAGACTTTTACTGAAAAAGGCTATCGACTGCTCGAAACCTTTTTCTTTCTTTTGTAGGAGTGCAGCTGCGATAATATGTTCAGATGTGAAAGAAAATATCAGGTATTCCTTAGTATAGTCTAGACTAGCTAACACTGGCACTTCGCTTATAGATTTCTTAACTCGCTCGAATGATGTTTTAGGTTCGGTAGTCCATTTCATTTCACTGTCTTTGTTCAACATATTTGTGATTAGTTTGACAATTTCGGCAAAGTTGGGGATAAATCTTCTCAAAAAATTTATCTTCCCTAAAAAAGACTAGATTTCTTTCTTATTTTTTGGAATGTTTATTGTGTCAATAGCCTCGATTCACTTAGGGTCAACCTTGATTCCATCCTTTGAAACTATATGACCCGGAAGCTTTCCTTCTTGCATAGAAAAATGTGACTTCTTAGGATTAAGAGAGAAACCAAATTTTCTGCATTTCTCAAAGGTTTGTTTGAGATGAACCAAATGTTCTGCATCAAAATTGGAGAAGACTGTTAGATCATATAAGTAAATAACAACAAATGTATCTCTGTCACCAATGAAATCTATATTCATCGCTCTTTGGAAAGTAGCTCCTGCGTTCATAACACCAAATGACATTTTATCGTACATGAAAGTCCCCCACGGAGTGGTAAATGAAGTCTTTTCTTTATCATCTTCGTGGACGACAATTTAGTTGTATCCGGAAAAACCATCAATCATATACATTCTGTTAGCTCCAACTACTTTTTCCAGGACATGATTCATTTTTGGCACTGGGTAGTTGTCTTTGAGGGATGACCAGTTTAAATTCCTGAAATCTACACAAAGAATTATTTCCCCACTTTTCTTCGTGACGGGTACCAAATTTGCTACCCATTCAGAATACCTGAGTGGAACGATAATCTTTGCGTCAAGAAGCTTCTTGAATTCACTTTCTATCACTGGCAAGAGGATATAATTTATCTATCTCAGCTTATGCCTGAAAGATTTGATACCATGCTTCAAAGGAATCTTATGTTCGATTACAGAGATATCATAAGTTTTTAGATCATCATAGGACCATGCAAAGACGTCTCTATAATGTTTAAGCAATTTGACGTACTTATTTTTGATTTGGGCTGGAAGGTATTTAGATATCTTGATCAGTTTAGGATCCTCCTTAGTTCCTATATTACAGTCTTCATCCTCTTCGGGATGAGGTCGTAAGTTAGATTTTAAGGGTATGTCATCTTGGTCAATCAATATCTCTAAGGGTATCAGACCTTTGGGGATATGATTGTTCTTAAGCACAATCATTTGGTGATTTGCGATGTTATCTTGGAAATTTTTAGGATCTTCACCTTCCTGCATGATCCAGATAGGATCGTTCTGATTTTCCTGATCTATATGAGTCTCACAGAACTCGTCAATCATTTCCAAGAATTGCTTAATTTGCTCGTCATATTCAAAGACTTTCTAGTGCTGAAAATTATTTGGGATCGAAGGTCTGTGTATCATGTCGATATGATACTTCAGTTTTAGGACAATAGGTGGTACAAACGTCGCAACTGCTTTGGCTAAAGAGTCTGCCTGCTGATTTTCCATTATGGGAATGTGGTGAATGTTAAATGACGAGAAGAAATTATCTATCAAATACCAGGTGCAATTTATTTATGACCTTAGCCTTGGATGTTTAGCTTGATATTGCTGCTTTATTTGTTTCACAATAATCTCTGCATCATCATAAACTATTAGATGTTCAAGTTTTAGCTTCCTGGCAACCTCTAATCCTAAGACTAGAGCTTCATACTCACAAAAATTATTTGTATAATCAATTTCTCACTGTAATCTGTATGAAAAGGGGATGATGTACTCATCTCTAGGTGCAACAAATAACACTCCAGCCCTTGCCCCTTCGCAGGATGAAGCGCCATCAAAAAACATTTTCCATACTCCTTCTCTACTATTTACACTTTTTTTTTTTTCTATTTTTTAATTTTCTTCTTCTGTACATTCTTCAAAATCATCATCTATTGATCAAAATACAATTTCCTAAATCTTGATCGACAACATAGACTGGGTAATTGTTTGGGTTTTGGGAGTCACTTATAGTATATTCCAGTCTAGTCTCTCTGTATAGTCGAGTAAATTGTCCAATGAAAATCGGGATCATAGCATAAGTCATGTCCAGTTGCAGTGATCCTCCTAATTTTTCACCCCAAGACCTAGATAGAAGCATGTCGTACTTAGCAGGGACGTCAAGAACAACTACATCCATAAGGATACTTTTTATAGGAATCTGTGCAAGATTCACTACCAAATCTTTGATCATGCCAATACACTTAACCTTTCTGGAATCAAACGAGTATAAGTCTTGATAAGGTCTAGTGATTTCAAGGCCCAAATTTTCCATGATATTTTAGGCATTAAATTGTTAGAGGCCCCAGAATCTAACATGCAATTGTGAAGTAAGTGGTCATGTACAGTTAATGTAATATAAAATGAAGCAACAAAATCCTTAGTATTTTTGATGTGCGGACCAAACATAATTGTAGGTCTTTCATCTTGTATATTGATCACATCTACGTGACACTCAGCATCATAAAAATTTATCATTTTAGCAATCTTTGTTTTATAATATGGATTCTTGGCAAGCTCAACTAGGGGCATGGGGATTTTAATTTTATTTAGTTCATTTTCTAAAATGAAACCTCCAGTAGTTTTTTTTATTTCTCTGGTTGGAGCTTGTGCTTCTATATACTCCGTTTTCATAGTTTGTGTTTATCTTGTTTCAACTATTTTTGTCTGGGAAGCTTGTGTTTCAACTAACAGTTTAGTAACAACTGCCTCATTCACTTTATTTCTTCATAAAATATTTTTCGGTGGAACACTTGTAGGAATTGTTTCTCTGGGCCTTAAATTGTACTTATGTTGAAGTTCGGCCATTATGGAGTCAACGATTCCTTGATATGCAGACTCTCCCAGATTATTTATACTTTCTTCATTATTAAACAAGGGTTCTAGGTCTAGAGACTTTTCATAATCCTGTCTAGTTAAATGAGGCTCCTGGTCATCATCACTAAGGTTGTTTAGATCCTCTTCTAACCCCTCATAGTTTTTCATATCATCCCTTTGCATAAAAGTTTCCATTTTAAATGGAGCTTGGATTTTTTGATCTTCGTTTTTCACTTGTCTCTGTGGTATTCGGGGTTAGTATTTATCTTGAACTGATTTATAGCGAATGGATCAGGTTTGGCTTGATCTAGTTCCATTCTAGATATTTTTTTTGACAAATCTTTGATTATCTTAGCCATCTCATCCATTTTTTCTTCTGCAGACTTCCCAGATCTGGAGGGTCCTGCTTTTTCCCTGAAACGTTTAGATTCTTTGGTTCCTGTCTCAACCTTGTCTTTTAATTTACCGAAATCCATCATATTTGATTAAATTTCTATGGAATCATATTGCATTCCTGCCAGAGTGGCAGATCTTCTTTCTCTTAAGAATAGGGAAAAGTTGGGTTCAAAATCCCATGCAAAAGTTACTTTTGTTGTAGGTTGAGAAGTTTAACTTTGGCTAGGATCTTATGGTATAGTTTGTTGAAACTCTGAGTAAATTCGAGAACCGAATCAGAATTCATTTTTATTAAAGCCCCAAATTCATTCAAATAATAAAGATGGTATTTCTTTTCTCTCCACTGTCTTAAGAATGCTTTTTCTAAATCATCGTATGACCATATGGATCCCACCGAGAGTCCTTGAAACCAAGTTCTTACTTGTCCTTTGAATGTTTTCACTAAAAGACTTGAGTAAAAATCTTCATGCTCAATGCCAATGATATCATCAAACTGATCGAAAAAGGCTATGTTCTCTGTTGTGGTTCAATCTCCTTCTCCCATAAATTTTGGTAAATTCTTCATATAATTTTCTGGGAAATCATGAAGGATGACAGGAAGTACCAAGGGAGCGTATCTGGCCACTTCCTTGGCAAAAATTATAGGGGGTGTGGGTTTTCCTTGATCTTGTCCACCTGCTCCTCCGCCTCCAACACCACCTCCTCCAACAATAGCCATTGGAAGTCTAGGGGATGGACTTCGATTAAAAAGAGGGTTTTCAAAAATTTCGAGGGACCGAAGTGGTGACCTTTCATCTTCTTCGGGATGCGGCGAAGGAAAATCCGGAAAAGGTCGTTAGGAGATGAAAAATATAGAAGAGGAGAAAAAAGAAATTGTGGATTGGTTTCCTTAGACTTACAAGATGCAGAAATAGGAGAGCAGATAGGGGATGAATGCGGGTATAAAATGTGTTCTTCAAAGTTTCGTAGAACTGAAACCTTTACCTCGGGTGAGGATGAGGTCAAAAAAGTATTAACGAAAATGGGTGAAGAGGAGGATCTTTTGTTCTGACTGTTAGGAGTATCAGACGAGTCAATCTCAATCTTTACTTTAGGTACAATTACCTCCAGGTTCTCACACCTAACCTCGAGCTTTCTAGTTGAGGCCTCCACAGAGGGTGCTTGTTTAAAATTTTCTTCAGGGGTTAGTTATTCAACTAGAACCTTAGTATTGACTTGTCCAAATTTGGGTGGATATATTTTACTTGCCATTGCGGTAGTTGATTTGAGGTATCCCTTTGGTTTCAACAACCTTTCGGGATCTGATACAGGTGTGGTCTGCTTATAGTCTGGATTCTTTCTGGTATTCTTTCGACCGAATGCCAGTTTATCTATGATGGATTCGTCGAGTGAAAGATAAAAATAACCTTACTTTCTATATTCAATCTTTGTTCACTATCAAAGATAGAATCTTAGCTTGTCATTTTCCCAGGGAAAAATAACTTCGTTTCTCCATCCCCAACAATGACACCAAAAAGATGGTTTTCCTGAGATTAAACTTAAGGCTCAAAGAGTAATGTCATGCATCGGGAAAGTTTTAAGAGAGTTTTTTTAAAGAGTGATTTTTCTACCTTAGTTATATGAGAAAAAATCCTTAAATGAAATTAACAGTATGGAAACACAGAGGCCATATTTTGTGTCTGAGTCGAAATCATAATATCGAATAGCATGAGAGAATAATACAAAACTGTTAAACAAAGCAAGGCATCAATTGCTGAAGAGTCTCACCTTGTTGCAGTAGAATAAAATAGATAATCTAACCTTGAATAAAGTATAAGATACAATAATCCACACAACTCACAGGTCTTGATTTACTCACAATAAATGCACACTCAACGAATCACTGGTGAAATATGATTACAGTAGTTGTTGTACTAAATTGAAATCAAACATTTATCAAGGAATTGTTTAAAGAAATGTTGAGATATGGAAAAATATAAGAAACACATAACCGAAAATTAAACAAAATTTGGAGTCTCTATCTGCACTTGTATTAATACTCAATAAGGATAGTTTTCTCTATTACATTCGGCAAGAAGAAACCACTAATAGTCTTCAATCTATGTATTTATACAAAACTGTCCCAACTCAAAACGGTTGGAATTCTTATAATTTAAAATATAAAATATTTAAAATAAGAAAACAAAGCATAGAGAATGATCAACTACGTTGGCAATCTTTTCGTTTGCTGGCTGAAACACTTCCTCTTTTCTCATTCCTTTAGGCCAAATATATTTGTCATCTGATCTTCTTGGTACTTTGGCACACTATTTTCGATGTTCTTTGTTTACTGCCATCTGTCTCTCAAATATGTTAATAGCATGCATATGTTCTTTACTTGTTTCCGGATGTGATTGTTTTCCCATGTTCAACACATAGGACACATTTACTCACTAATTTCACCACCAACTTTGAAGGTTCAATTGCTTCATTCACCTCGAAAGTGTATAACTTCCTCTCCACCTGAGGCAACATTTCTTGTATCCTTTTGGCTCCTTGAGATATGACCTATAATTGCAAGCTTGGGTTTACTATCCATTTATTTATTTGAAGGAGATCAATCTGGCTTATTTTATGAATGGCCGTCAGAGCTTCTTCTTTGCTTGTTTTGGAATTATATTGGTTCTTTGCTATATCAATTTGACCTAGGGATTCAGAGATATCATTTCCTTCAAAATCAATTATTCCTTTGTCTAGTGATGACAAGTATTTTTCTTTCTACTAGATTTGTTTCCCAGGCCTTTAAATCCATATCACCTCTTATTTGTTTAGAAAGAGAAAGCTGAGGAAGATCTAAGACATCATCCTTTGGTACCAATAAGACAACCTCTTGAAACTTAACTCGAGCTGAGCGAGATTCTATTTTTGATTGATCTATATCCCTCAGTTTAGCTTCATGAGTGTTGTTCACTTCATCGCTAGAATCTTCTGGGCAATTTACAAGCTCATGTTCCAGAATCTCGAACACCTGTGTCTATGATTTCACAGTGTCTATGGCTTGTGGTGTGGTATCTGGCAGAACGTTTGCATTCGGATTTGCACCTTCACCAACTTCATCATTCTTCTTAATCATCTTCTGTGGTGCCATGATATCGATAAAATCAGAATGAGATTACCTGTTGCAGGGGAATGCGTGAGCTTCTCAGTTGGATAAAACTTACTATTCTGCGAAAGGTGAAAATGAAATTCAAAATCAGGTATTTTTATTCACATTAGGTGCATTGATTTGAGTATACTTTTACTTACGAAAAATTTATTAACCTTAATGGGAAAATATACCTAGCGATCCACAATCTACGCTAAAAATCATTACCGTTGATTTGTGATAAATTCCATTAATATCGACAGTTCGTGTTCGGGAGTTTTGGATGAAACAGAGTCGAAATTTCCCGAATCACGAATCCGTGAAAGGTTAATTACGAGATAATCTCTTTTAAAATGTTAATTAATCATGTTTTAACTTCAAGTGCTTCGGGTATTCGAACTTCTGAATTTTTAAATGTAGCTCGAGAAGAAATCCCCGAAACCCGAAACTGTGAAAAAATTAAAATCTATTTTAAGTTTTGATTAATCACATTTTAGTTCAAGTGCCTTGAAAATTCTGACTTCAGGGATTTTAGGATATTATGAAGGGTAAACGTCCGAACTCTGAAGTGCGAAGTCGTTAACTATCCTTTGACCAAGATTAACTTATTTAATTAAGATTTAATACTTCGACATTTTAGTGTTTCATGGATTTGCAAATTGGCTCTTTGTTATATTTTCGAAGAGTCATTTCCCATAGTGATGTGTCAAAGATGACACCATTCTAGATGACATGTCGAAAATAGGGGGTGCCACGTGTCACTTAGAATCGTATGGGTCTTCAAGTGAAAATGTCAGAAATAAGTGTCACGTGTCAACCCGGGGAAGGCTCAAAAGATATACGTGTACTATGACTTGTGACCTTTAAATGTTTATGAAAAGTGATAAAGGACACTTTTGGGTTTCGGGGCTTTTATCATGAAGAATTATCGAAACACGAAATTCTGAGGCGACCTTTAGCAATTTGACTCTTTAACAATCAGGTGGCTACAAAACTATGGGAAAAATAATATCGTTCGACCAAACGGGGAAACTTCATCAACCGAGGATATCATGTGCGCCTTATGACCATAAATAATTTGATATAAACTTTGAAAGTTGATTTATGAGTTGCCACTTTGGGAAAGATGATGTTGAGAAAGTAAAGCTCAAATTTTAGGATTATACATGTTCCAACAGGTGGGACCACAAAAAAGGACTTATAAGTGATAGGTACCACTACAATCGGGGTGAAAAGGGGAATATAATGGGAGAGGTGGAAAATAGGAACATTGGGAAGGGGTCGGGTCCACTAAAATAAAAAGCATTAAAAATGAAAGGTATGACTGTGATTAGGGAGAAAAGCAGAATCCAATGGGATAGGTCCCAAATAAATGTGCCAGCGATACCACTATACTCCTACGGAGTTATACTCCAATATGAAGAATCCACAGTTTTGAAATGCCAAAATTATTAACATGAATAAATCTGGACCACAATGCGGCAAGAAAGAGACCTTTGGGTGGCCCCAACTCTATGAGAGTGATCCTAACTTCTTTGCCACCTGCCAGATGTTGGGAGCAAACATAGTTTTCATAGATTTCCATCTTCAATATGGGATGTTGTTCCATTTGGGCCATCTCTTCATTCCAGCAAGCGAGCAAGAAAATATTATTTGGGAAGCCCATTACAGTCAAGTGGCAGGACACTTAGATGTCAAAAAGATAGTGGCAGTGCTGCATCAACATTTCTATTAGCCGAAAATTCCACAGGATGTTAGCAAGTATATCAAGTCCTGCAATACCTGTGCCATTACCAAATTGTCCATTAAGAAACAAGGCATGTACACCCCTCTGCCTACTCTCGAAAGGCCCTGAGAATCCATCTCGGTGGACTACATGTCGGGCCTTCCATCAACCAAGTGAGGAAATGACTGTGTTTTTGTGGTGGTTGATCATTCTTCTAAAATGGCGATTATGGCCACCTACAAGAAGAGCATCACAACATAGGACACTACCAAGCTCTTCTTCGAACGAGTGTGCGTACATTTTGGGATACCATCAACCATCATCTCATATCCAGATAGTCATTTTCTCAGCACATTCTGGTCGAGCCTCTGGTCACTACTGGACACCAAGCTCACCAAATCCACTTCCTTCCATGCCTAGACAGATGGTCAAACTGAGGTCATCAACCAGACGATCGTGCATATCTTGCACATGTACAATTCCAAGAATCTTCGTAAATGGGATGAGAGTATTTCCTATGTTCAACACAACTAAAATATATCCCTACATAGGTCAATCGGCCACAACCCCTTTCAAGTGGGGTTGGGGTTTTAACCATTGGGTCCCATGGATATTTCACTATCCCTTGCGACCACCCATGCAGACTTTTCCCATGCTGAAACTAAAGCTGACAAAGCTACTAGGTTCATTGAGTAGTTCCAACACATCCGCCAATAGGTTCAAGATATTTTATAGAATTCCAACACCAAGTATAAGCAACGCCATGATAAACACCAGGTGCCACACAAGTTTGAGGTGGGAGATAAATTTTGGTTGCACTTGTAGAAGGAACTCCTTACTGTGCCCCATCAGAAGCTTAGTCCACTCCTCTATGGACCTTACACCATCACCAACACTGTGGGTGATAATTATTTTGAGCTTAACAATCGCCCCTTCCTTGGCTCGCATCTAGTATTTAATGTGGACCTCCTTCGGCCATATTTTCGACCATTATTGGACACCTCAAAGATAGAAGAATAGTTGACACCAGTAGATCTCAACCCTGACTACATGGAACTGGAATCCACTAATCATATCATGGACACATAGGTCAAGGGAAGTCACCAGTATATGATCTAGTTTTATCGGGTTGTCAAAGCAGGGCAACTCCTGCACCAAGGCAAGTGGCTCACCCAAGCCCAAATTCAACAGAAGTTTCCTCATATGATGGCAGAACTCAATGAAATGGATACCATTGCTTACTAATGGGAGAGGATTTATCCAGGTGGATATTGGTGGCCACCCACCTATTCCAACTACTGCATCTTGGAAGTTTCTTAGTTTGGCAGGTTTTTCCTAGTTTTCGATTCCTGAACTTCCAGGGTTGTTTTAAGGCCCTAAATTGCATTTTTAGGGATCACCACAGTCAAATTGCATGAAAAAATTGATTTTGATGGCATAATGTGTATTCCTCGGATAGACCTTTCCAACGGGATATAGTGCACCTAAAATGGAGATTGTATGCAAAAGTTACGACCCCAACAATTTGATGTACCAACTTACCCCAACATGGCCCACATGAATTTTGGTGCTTCCTCTCCTAGGGTTCGGTTTTTGGATGTCTATGGTTTTGGATTTCATGTTTATTTTAAATAGGCTTGGAGGGCCTCATTGTACTCATATTCTTGCGAATGAGCATAGCTGTCACATCTCTTCTCAGAGATAAGATGCCACCATTCTAGCAAGCTTGTTTCACTCTACATTTTATAGTTTCATCATATTTTTTATTTAATAGATGTCAAGTTTTATTGTATCTCTACTATTATTCATTGCGTCTCGATTTTAATATTATAAATCCATGTTTTCATTTTGTTCCACTCATAAATCCGCATCTGTGGTATCATAGCGATTTTCTCCTTGTCATTTTTAGTGCATGTCCCCAATGAGGTTAGGGTATAGAGAGTTGGGTCTCGAGCTTGTTTCTCTTGAGAAAAAATAATCTCGCATGCCCAAGAAAACTTCCATGGTGGGAAAAAATAAAGATGATGCGATAGGAGATCCTTTCAAAATATTTCTCGAGGAATCCCTTGAGCGAAAAAGGAACGTAATGATGGAAAACTTTGCACAAATACTTCGACGACTACCGACAAGAAATGCATCTACCTCAAGTGGATTTTCTTCCCCCTTCAACGTAGAAATCAATTTTTATATTCCTATATTTGAAGGTCAAATAAATGCGGATGTTGTAATAAATGGTTAAACCTTCTAGATGAGTCTTTTTCTGTCCACAATTTTTTCTATAGAGAAAATATTACATTTGTGCTCCTCAAGGTCGTCCCCCATGTCAAATATTGGTGGGAGAATTTCTATGAGAAAAAAGAAATAGAGGGATCCAAATTATTTGCAGTTGCACCCACTTGGAGTTCCTTCAGGGATGCTATTAAGGAACAATACTACCTTGTTGGAAGTTATGATGACTTATATATAAGATGGACCACACTGTGGAAAGAAAGAGACCTTCGGATGGCCCTAACTCTATGAGAGCAATCCTAAATTCTCCACCACCTACTAGATGCTGGTCGCAAACACAATTGTCACTGATTTCCATCTTTAGAATGGGTTGTTGTGCCATATGGGAAATCTATGTGTTCCATCAAGCGAGTGAGAAAAGATGATTTGTGAAGCCCACTATAGTAAGGTGGTAGGACACTTCGACGTCGAAAATACAGTGGTAGTGCTGCAACAACATTTCTATTGGCAGAAACTTCCACAGGATGTCAACAAGTATATCAAGTCCTACACTTCCTGTGCCATTGCCAAAACGACCATTAAGAAACAAGGAATGTAAACCGCTCTTCCTACTCCTGAAATTCCTTGAAAATCCATCTCGATGGACTACATGTCAGTCTTTCCGTCAACCAAGTGAGGAAATTACTGTGTTTTTGTGGTGGTTGATTGTTTTTCTAAAATGGCGGTTCTAGCTGCCTGCAAGAAGAGAATAACAACAAAGGCCACTGCCAAGCTCTTCTTCGAATGAGTGTGGGTACATTTTTGGATACCACAAACTATCATATTAGATCAGGACAACCGGTTTCTCAACAAATTTTGGTCGATCCTCTAGTCACTGTTGGACACCAAGCTCACCAAATGCACTGTCTTCCACCCCCAGACGGATGGTCAAACTGAGGTTGTCAACCAGATGATCATGCATATTCTAGGAATGTACAATTCCAAGCATCCCCACACATGGGATAAGAGTCTTCCCTATGTTCAACACAATTACAACAGATCCCTACATAGCTCAAATGGACACAACCCCTTTCAGGTGGGGTTGGGATTTCAACCATTGGGTCCCATGGATGTTGTACTACCCCTTGTGGCCACCCAAGCAGAATATTCGCATGCTAAAATTGAAGCCAAAAAATCTACTAGGTTCATTGAGAAGATCAAACACATCGACCAACATGTTCAGGATATTTTACAGAAGTCCAATTCCAAGTACAAGTAGTGCCATGATCAACATCGGGTGCCACACAAGTTTCAAGTGGGAGATAAAGTTTGGTTTCACTTGCAGAAGGAATGCCTTACTGGGCCCCATTAGAAGCTTCTTCCACTCCACTATCGACCTTACACCATCACCAAAGCTATGGGTGATAATTATTTTGAGCTCAACATTCCCCTCTTCCTTGGCTTGCATATAGTATTTAATGTGGACCTCCTTCAACCATATTTTCCACCATTATTAGACACCTCAAAGATAACAAAATAGTTGACACCAATAGAGTTCAACCCTGACTACATGGAAATGGCATCTATTGATCATATCATGGACACACAGGTCAAGGGAACTCATGATATAGGTGGATATCGGTGGCCACCCACCTTTTCCAATTGGCTCAAAACAGTTTTCTGGCAATTTATTATTTTTAGCAGTTTTTAACTTCTTGGGCCATTTTGAGGGCATGAATGAAGTTTTTTCAGGATCGAGCTTCTAAATGATTTCCAAAGTCTCTAATTGAGCCTCCAAAATGAATCTCCTCGATGATACCTTTCCAACGAGAAATCGTGCGCCCCAAACAAAGATCATATGCCAAAGTTACGCCCCTGGGAAATTGATACACCAAACTACCCAAAATGGGGTCCACAAAACTGTTGGATTTTCATCTTTCGGGGTTAGGGTTTTGGATTTTATTTATGATAAAAAGGACTTTGGAACCAAATTGTAAAATCATCTTCTTGCGAATGCGAGTAGCGGACATGTCTCTTCTCAGTGATAAGTTACCACCATTCTAACAAGTCTTTCCCTCTGTATTTTTATAATCTTTGTACATTTTCGCTCATTAATATAAAATTGTTTATTACTGTATATTTGTGTTTATGGTTGCATATCTGATACAATTATGTTATATTATTGGATATCTGAGATATCCTTGTACATTTCTTTGTTATATCTTCACTCTCATTTCGTGCCGAAAATAATCCGGATCAGTGGTATCAGAGTAGACTGCTCTTGATCGTTTTTCAGTGCATGTCCCCGGCAAGGTCCGAGTATATAAATTTGGGTCTCGAGCTTGTCTCTCTTGAATAAAATCGCTCTCACACATCCAAGAAACCCTCCATGGCGGAAGAAAATAAAAACGACAAAGAAAATGATTCTATTAATCTGTTGCTTGAGCAAGCTCTCACGCTACAGAGGGACAAAATGATGGAGAATTTTGCCCACATCCTTCAACGCCTGCCGATAACAACAGACGCGTATTCATCAAAAAACCACTTTGGAAGTACCCCTACTTTCAAGGTACAAGTTAATTTTGATATTCCCATATTTGAAGGACAGATAGATGCAAATGCCTTAGAAAAATGGTTAAATATGCTAGAAGATTATTTCATTGTTCATAATTTCTTCAACATGGAAAATATCACCTTCGTACTCCTTAAGGCTATCCCCCATGTCAAACATTGGTGGAAAACGTACTGGGATAAAAGTTCCACAGAGGAGTCTGGAATATATGGGGTCGATCCCACTTGGGATTTTTTTGTGGATGCGGTAAATGAATAGTATTACCCTGTTGGAAACTATGAGGACCAATACATGGGATGGACCACACTGTGGCAAGAAAGGGGCCAAGAAGTTCTAGAGTTCACCAATACCTTCCATACCTTGTACACCAAGCTAGGTACCAAAGACTTCGAACGACATTTGGTTCTGAAATACCATGGGGATCTACACAGATACACCCAAACTGAAATGGATTTTCTTGAAATATCATCACTTGGTTCTGCTCATCGATATGCTATTAAAATCAAGCAGACATTTAAGCAACATAAAAAGCAAGAGTTCGTGTCTGCAAATCCACAACAACCAAAGTATGATAAAGACAACCCTAACAAACAACATCCCAAAAACCAGACCAAGCCACATGAAAAGAAGGGCCACGAAAAGACGAAGAAGGACACTGGAAAATGGTGTGATTTACACAAAATCCCCTAGAACAACACCGATGACTGTCTCTCAAAACAGTCATTGGTGGCTGAGATAAAAGACAAGGAGCTGAACCCTGATTCATAATTTTATTTTTAAAATAATGATAGAAGGCAGATCATCGATGTAGACCCCACTGCTATTGTCGCAACCACAAAAATTCAATCAGAAGAACCAATAGATTCTAAAGAGGGGGAGCAAATTTTTCATTCACATATGTGGGTGAAGGGGAGCCCACTGCATTTTATTGTTGATAGTGGAAGCTAGAAGAAACTCATCTCAACAGAGGTCATTAAGCAATTGGGATTGTTGACAACACCACACCCACAACCATACAACATCGAGTGGCTTCGCTAGGGATGAGATCTTCATGTCAGGTAGTAGTGTCGATTGTCATATGGCATATATCCTTTCAAGGATGAGATATTATGTGATGTTTCCCCCTTGGATGCCTGTGATGTTCTCTTGGGCCAGTCATATATGTGGAAGCGCCATGCTATGTATGAGTCTCGGCCCCATAGTGTCATTGTTACTTTCGGGGGTCATCTCTACAGGATACCAGAGGTAATTACGACTATTATCCCACCTAAACAGTGCCACAAGGTAGTATCCCATACTACAAAATTTAGCTTCTACACAGTCTGTTCAAAGCGTGAACAAAAGAACACCACTGCAGCCTCAATCCATGCAACTTCTATCCAACAGAAGCAGGTCAAAAAGATTGCAACAAAGTGTAAATATTCCTTCTGCATATAGGCATCTAATGTAGCTAGACTGGTTAAAAAGGGAAAACCCTTCCAACCACAAGTTCGTGACAATCTTCAACAAGCTAAGCAACACAACTTCTCCAATAAGGCAAGCAACTCATCAAGATGTAGATTCATCAAACACTTTTCCCTCTCCCCCGGGAACTCAACACAATGGAGACAATTAATTAATAAGGAGAGAGGATTGATCCGGGTGGATATCAATGGCCACCCACCTTTTCCAACTGGCTCAAAACAATTTTCTTGCAATTTTGGTAATTTACTATTTTTAGCAGTTTTTAATGCCGGGGCCATTTTGAGGGCCTAAATGAAGGTTTTTCAGGATCGATATTGTCAATGATATTTTAAGGATATGATTAAGCCCCCAAAATGAATCTACTCAATGATACCTTTCCAACGAGCTATCATGCACCCCAAACTAAGATCGTATGCCAAAGTTACGCCCTCGGGAAATTGATACACCAAACTATCCAAAACGGGGTCCACAAAACTGTTGGATTTTCATCTTCCGGGGTTAGGGTTTTGGATTTTATTTATGATAAAAAGGCATTTGGAGCCTCATTGTAAAATAATCTTCTTTCAAATGTGAGTAGAGGACACATCTCTTCTCAGAGATAAGCTTCCACCATTCTCGCGAGTCTTTCACTTTGTATTTTTACAGTTTTTGTACATTTTCGCTCATTAATAGAAACTTGTGTATTATTGTATCTCTGTGTTTATGGTTGCATCTTTGATACATTTATTTATATTATTGGATATATGAGATATCTTTGTACATTTATTTATTATATCTCCTCTATCATTTCTTGCCAAAAATAATTCGGATCAACTCACCAGTAGAGGATCCAAATTTATCATGTTGTCAAAGCAGGGTAGCTCCTGCACCATGACAAGTGTCTCACCCGAGGCCAAATTCAGCAAAAAATTCCTCATATGATGGGGGAACTCAACACAATGGATACCATTTCTTCCTAAGGAGGGATTATTAATCTAGGTGGATATCGGTGGCCACCCACATATTCCAATTGGCGCATCTTGGCAGTTTCTCAGTTTGGCAGGTTTTTCCTAGTTTTCAGGTCTTGAATTTCTAGGGTTGTTTTGAGGCCCTAAACTGCATTTTTAGGGTTCACCATAGTAAAACTATATAATAATATATATTTTGAAAAAATAATGTGTATTCCTCGAATAGACCTTTCCAACGGGCTATCGTTCGCCTAAAACATGGATCGTATGCAAAAGTTATGACCCTGGGAAGTTGATGTACCAACTTACCCCAACAAAGCTCACATGAATTTTGACATTTCATCTCCTAGGGTTAGGTTTTTGGATGTCTATGATTTTTTCATTCATGTTTATTTTAAAAATGCTTGGAGAGCCTCATTGTACTCATCTTCTTTTGAATGAGAGTAGTCGTCACATCTCTTCTCAGAGATAAGCTACCACCAATCTAGCAAGCTTGTTTAGTGTGCATTTTACGGTTTCAATATATTTCTTATTTAATAGAAATCAAGTTTTACTGTGTCTCTGTTATTATTCACTGTCTTTGTGTTAATATTATAGATTTGTGTTTTCATTTTGTTCTGCTCATAAATCTAGATCAGGACACTTGACACAACCTCTTGTCCACACATATGGAGGCATCTATGAATATTATTATTTGGTTTAAGGGTTGATTTGTGGACAATACCTCATTTCTTCAGGCTTAAACTTTTGGACCTTCCACCTTGTATTTAACTCTATTATACTCACATTTTCTAGTTTTCACTATAATAAAATGTATGCTAAACCCATCAAGTAAACACAGTTAGTGCGGATCAAAATATCAATCATATACTGTATTTGTTTCTACCAGGTATTTTTGAGACAGTTGGGTTGTACATTTTTGTCAAATATTGCAAAGTTATTAGTTTTTTGCTTCATTGGCATGAGGACATGCCAACCCTCAAGCATGGGGGTTATGTTGGGTCGTTGATTTGACACCGTTTTCACCGTTAGAATTACTTATTCTCTGATCATTTTGCCTCTTTCTTCCACTCATTCATTACCATTTTTACCTTATTTCCTCATTAATGCACAAATACAAACATCCAAGCATTAAGTGGTTAATTGTCATTAATTTCCTTGTTTTTAATGAATTAAATAGTTTTATAATTGGTTTATTAATGAAGGTTGATGAAGTATGTAGCCACAGTTCGGTTCTGAGCCACCACAATTTACTTCCCGCTACCGTCATCATCGATTCTCATACTTCCACTTGTCCAAATGATAATAAACCACATGGATTTTACATATAAAAGGTTCAATATGGTTATGTTTCCATTAGATCATGCCCATGTCAATAGCACGAAGCTCAAGCTCTTGGTCAAATATTTCTGTCAACTCACGTCAGTTTCCAGGTAGTTCTTTTGCGAGGTCAATTGCGAGAAGATAAAGGAGAATATTGAAAATCTGAGACATGGGTTTTGTGTAGGACTAGCCCATTTAGGTTCATTATAAATTTGTTTCTCAAAAATGAAAAAGATCTGGAAGATATGCTTGATTCTTTAAACCAGATTTTCTCAGAAAATTTTGGTTGCAACCGGTTTGAAGATCCGTGGGTTTTGGATCTAAGATCTTGTATGTAATGTATAAATATGGGTTATCAGATCTTCATAGGGACGACTATATTTTGATATCATACTCCTGTAAAACTATTCTTGCCATTTTAATTAATATATCAAGATCTAGTTGTTGTTCAATTCATGAGTTTTATGCATTGGGTTTACAAGTTCAATCTTATATACATTACTTTCTAAGTAGCGTTCTGTGAGCTAGGAGGCCCCCCTAAGGAGGAGTGCACTATTGGTATTTTTTTCTTATTCAGTTGTGATATTTTTCATTTTTGTTTATTTATTTCATGCAAGTTTATTTATTTCTACTCACACAAGATCACTAACACAATAGACATCAATTGAACAATTGGTTGTTATTTTAGATGCAAGAAATCTCATTAATTTAGATGATTGAAATGATGTAATTAAAAATCCAGTATATTGATGATCCTAAGTGTTTAGAAATATCCTTGTGTCTTTATTTTCATCATTTACAAATACTATGTTGTTTTTGCAGCTGAACATAAATTTGTTTCTGCAATTGAAAAGAACTCTATTTCTACAACTAAACATTGAACAATTACTCTATGTTCTATAACTCAAGCAACGAATCTATTTCTGCAACCAAACAATGAACACATTTCATTTTTCATTATTCATTTAGTGATATATCAAAAGATAAGGCCTGCATATATTTTGCATGCACTTCATTAGTTTACGATCCCCATGTTGATAATTTAATGTAGAAAAGTTCACCTATTGAACCAACTGAAAATAAATGTTCTGAATAAGGGAAAAAAAGGGATGTTGTCATAAACTAAATTGAATTCATAAAAAGGACAAGGAACTCCTCGTATTTTCAAAGGGGTACTAGGTGGATAAATGGGTATACAAGGTCCTTTTGGTATCTCTAAAGGGGTGCGAGAAGGATAGGAAATATTTTTAGTACCAAAGCAGAAGAAGGTCCTCCTAGTATTTCTAAAGGGGTGTTAGGAGGATACAACAAATCTAACCATTATACCTAAAGAGAGAGTATCCAAAATGAATCTCATGGAGGAAACCAAATGAATACGTCCAAAATAAATCATGAGATGGAAACCAAATGGGGATATAAGGGGGAAACGAGGAGACAAATGCCCCGATAAGAAATCATATGGATGTAGTGTTGAAGGAGAAAACTAAGAATTTAAACAAATAGGGATAGAGGCATTAAATGAAATCTCGAGGCTTCAACTCTAGGATGTATATAGGGATAGGGGCATTAATGAGAAGAAATGCTTGAGGCTTCAACTCTGGGATGTATACTAATTGGATTCTCGATCCTAAGGAGGATTAAATGGCATGGGTACCAAAATGAAACATGGGTCACTATTCTAGGGCACCCATGAAGGGAAGAACTTATCACAAGGTAGATGGTAAATAAAAAATATGGATGGGATAATCCATCCACCCAAGTGAAGGAGGTCCTATAGGAAATTCCGAGGTGAATGAAAGGGAAATGCAATGAACTGAGGGTAGTTATGCTATGCTAAATGCTAGTTAAGAAAGTTATACATGAAGGTGACCACTTTCCATAGACAAACAAGGGCATCCATGAAACATTCCTACACAAATTTCAACAAATACCAAAGCATAAAGGTTTTTATGTTCTCAGATCTGAATATAAAATACAGAAGATAAATCCTTCACTTCAATAAGAAACCCAAATCATTCACATGGAATACTCAACAAAAGAAATAGTAAAAATCCTTGAGGTAGGGTAACACCTTTTATTATTTATTATGGAAGGAATGCACTCCTCAAACAATCCTTTCTTTTTACAATAACAATATACTTCACTATGCTTCAATACATTGCTTACACTTATTTATATAACATTCTCTATCTCCTAGAAACATTCTAGAGAGGGAATATTCTTGTAGATGAAATCTTCTAGTAATCCTTCTCACCTTTATTGTGTTCACACTATTACCTAAGAATTATTTACTGATGTTGAGACTGAGAATTGATTAAGCATATAAGGGATTCTCTAATGTACAACAAAGAAAAATGAAGCATTTTCCAACATTCTTGATCCCATGGAGGTTAAAAGGTAGAGGATTTGCATAGAATTCTCATCAATTTGAACAATAAGAGGGACAATTTCAACAATTGGTTTACCTTTAGTCTAAGGAAACCTTTATCATCTAAGGGTAAGGTCTTACACTATAGGAGCTAGTTTCTCCTCCAGAGAGGATTCCAAATGACAAACAATCACAAGGGCATCAGGAAATTAAGGTATCTTAGGACAATGATGATAATAATGACCATAGATATTGCACAAATCACATGGGTGATTTGTATGCAAGGAAATAATATGTTTGGATGATGATCTAGGAAGCACACAATTTACGATGGGCATGGAAGGGGTAGGTTCGAAATCATCAATGTTTAAAATTCCTTTTAGGAACATGAGAGAATCATTGGTTGCATGGATGATGAGGTCACATAAAGCACATGGGGGTATGTCTCTAGGTGGCCATCACCTATCCAAAATTATTGGTGTACCCTTTATTTTTGGATTTTCCCTCTTTAGAAACTCATTTCCCATGTTTGGCAGGGGCTGAATAAGCCTATGTAAATCCCATAGAAGACACATGGGTAGGTCTTGTCGACTAGATAAGGGTCAATGCTAAATGAGTAGTTGGAACAGAGGGCATGGTAGGAGTAGGAGTATCCAAGTACCATATAGGGATCCCCAAGGTAAGGTTAGGTAACCTCAACATTTCCATCATAATTTTACTAACTACTGCTGGAGGGGGAATAAGAAAGGCACCTAAGCGAAAGAATCCATTGGGGGGGAGCACCTCCAACTGATAGAGTTGAGGATACATGAGATGTGTGAGTAGAAGAAGGTTATGAATGTGAGGCCATAGACAAGAAAGGTGTGGAAGTACCCTATTTTTGGGATGTTGACACCGCACACACATTGGATGGACATGAAGGGGTGATTATTGGTGGAAGGGATTAATACATGCTAAGTAACACAAATTATTTATAGACTTTGGGGATTTATTACTAGATGGATTTAGTTCACTTTCCTATGAGTTTGATCATGGAGAACAATCGTTGGATGGATTTAGCTCAAATTTATCTTGAAGTAAAAAATGAGGTATCTTAGCTTGATCTAATCCATTGAATCCTTTGGAATGCACTATTAATAATCTTGTTAAGGTATTTTTCCCGAGTGTTAGCGCTCTGTAATTTTGCCCAAGGCTGAAAAGGCAATCACAGAGGCAACATCATAACCGCTTCGAGTCTTGGATCTAGCCCTCCAAGACTCAGAGAGGGATCTCTCTGTCTGATATAGCTTTGTTTGAAAATGATATTAGGCTAGGTAATGAGAACAGTGGGTTTTGTTGTAAAAAAGGGTTTATAAACTGGTTGAGATGGCTTACACATCCATTGGGCTATGGAGTCTGAAATTAATGACATCTGAGATGCAACCAGAAATGACAAAGAAAACCTTCACAAGGCAAGATAACACACTCATTGGATCTTCAATAATTAAAGTGGTGATCAGAAGAAAAGATAAGGGAAACAATTCCAACTAACAAGCACTTAAGAATCTCTTAGTTGAAGGTTGTTTGGAAGATAAACATTGAAATCTGTAGAATCGGAAGCAGGGTATCAGGGATAAATCCTACAACATAACGCTATTCGTACAGATTAGATTCAGATAACAAAGTGATTACAGAGCGAGGAAACATTTAACTGGGAAAATACATCACCAATAAACATGCACAGGAATCCTGTAAAGAGCCTCTTTCATTAATGGCAGAATAGTTCAAAAATGTTACAGCTCGGTAGCCTCCAGGGCGTGAAGATCCAACCCAATTACATTAAAATCTTAGCAATAAATAGTATAGCTCTCGTCCTCAAGTTCCGAGAGTCGGTTCAACCGTCTCGGCCGAAAATAGCCTCCATTCTCACCAAATTCGGAGTTTGTTGCCATAAAAAATGGACCGTTTCACTGCGAAACTAGGGTCCGTTCAAACGTGATTTTATCCTCAATGAAGACACCTGGGCGAAAACTGAAGGAGGTTATTGGATATTGGCATGTGCTGGACAAAAACCTCCTTCGGTTTC
>ML782020.1:673000-684923 GCA_009831015.1 Picea engelmannii | reverse complement strand
TTTTTGTTTATTTTAATTTTTATTTACTTTTTAATATTTTTATAATATTTTTCATTTTAAAATTTTATTTCTTATTTGTTTTGGTTTTTGTTTTAATTTTGTTATTTTTAATATTATATTTTATTGCTTTTTTGTTTTATAATGTTTTTAAATGTTTTTTATTTTTATGCTTTTTTATAATGTTTTTTGATATTATTTAATTTTTTGTTTGTTTTTAATTTTAATTACTTTATTTAATTTTTTTTTTGTTTTTTAAATGTTTTATTAATATTTAAAACTAACCCTAATTATTAACTAAAATGCTAACCTAGATACTAACCTTAATTAATAATTAATTACTTAAAAATTAATTAATGATTAATTAATTAGTCATTATTAATCAATTTAAACATAATCTAACCCTATTACTAATATTTTGTTTATCCTAAGTCCATTTGTGCAGGGATGGAAAGGCGGGATAATGGAGGCTGGCGAAAGGCAAGGGGGAGAGGATGCAGCGGATGAAGGATGCAGAAGGTGATGGAGGACTGAGCGACAAGAGTGGAGGGAGGAAACAGAATCACCTGAGCTATACTTCGTCACCCGGAGAGATGCCAAATAGATACATATTAGTCAGAAGACTGATTCCCATAATTTATGGGGTGATAACACCGAGAATGTTTATCCTCCTCTCTTTGTGCATTTCTTATTTCCCAAAACATACATAGTTACCATGAAGTAATATAGGTCTTCTATCCTCTTTTCAAAAATAGATAGTTATAATCATATAAGAACAACTTTCACCCTTGATTCCATATAATAATTCCATATAATATTAGTGTAACATTTTTTTATTTTTTTGATATGAGAATGAATCAATCTCTTGGGATTAGGTTTTCAAATATAGTTTTATAAAATGTACTAAAAAATCCATCCAAATATCCTAGCATTTTTTTTTTTGAAAGCAAACATGATGTAATTGTCCCTATTTTAATAGGGACATAATTTTACCATCACAAACAAAATACTTATATGAATGTTTAATATTTTATTATTAGGAACTACTAGGTTCTACTAGGTTCATAATGACAATTTGCTTTCATTATTTAAAAGTTTAAAAATTGAATTAGAAATATGTATAAGGTTTGTATTTTTTTAATTTAAAAAAGAGAGAGTTTGTATTGTAATGCTAATATAAACTAGATGAATTTGCAAAAAATATTATTTTGAAGAATCTCGTGTTCAAATATGTATGTACGGAATCAAATTTCTCGATATGCAATTTTTTTTAGAGTACAAAACTTGAAGAAAAATATGGATCGTGAAGGATTTGATGCCTTCGAATAATAAATCCAGACTTAAGATGATCTATCCTTGTTCTTAATACAATATATGTCACTTGCCAACTCCATATTGAGCATGGAAGGAATTACACATCAAGAAATTTTTTTTAACCATAAAAATGTGTGTGTAAAGTTGATATTGAAATATTTACTTGTTATTAATGTTATTTAAATGACATGTGTTAACTCCAAATTAAGCATTGTAAGAATTTTTGTTTTCATTTACTCTCTATATATAAAGTTCATATAAAATTATTTTACTTAAAAGTGAATGTTGATATAAAATTATTTTTAAGGTGGATGTTAAAATATTTTTTTTAAATGCCTAATGTCAATTTTCAATTGTTATATATATATGTCACGACCCAAACCAATACACCAATTAGTGTATGAGAGCCACTCGATTTGATTGCTAAAGTCTCTCTATATAAAGATGATATGAAAATAGGTGGACATAGAAATATTTATTTATGGTCTACATTGAAATTATTTTTTTCTCATTAATATTTTTTTAAATATGACATGTCAACTCCATAATACAACTTGAGTGGGCCTAATGGTTAAGAATATGTGTTTCCTCCTAAAGGATCATAAGTTCAAATATCATAATTCTCTCTCTATATATAGATAGAAAGGAAAAAACATTTTACTTATGATGGATATTGAAATATTATTTTTATTACTAATATATATTTTTTAATACCATATCTCAACTCCATATTAAGCATGAAATTTAAAAATAACAGAATAAAAAAACATTAACTGCTTTGCTCTACACAGTTATTCCACAATCTCAACCATGCTGAAATGCAAGGAGGGTGGTAAATATGGCTGCAATGGAGTTGGAATGCATCCTCACCCAACAAATTGGGCATAATGAAGTGTTACTGATATGCTCGCCTGAAATGGAAATGGTTATGCCACGTGGAGGCAATGGCCTGATTATTGGGGGTTGATAAGGATCACGTTCCCTAGTTCTCCTACGCGCTAATCCCATTCTCGTCATCCCATGGAGGAGGGAGAGGTGTTTTCCCTTCCATGATTTTCTAATAGTGTGGTTTATTGTACTGAAAATATCCCCAAAAAACCGTCCCTACTCTCAAAGGCCATGAAATAATCGAAGATTCATATGAACAAAATCTTCATCAAATTGAAAGGTTGGATAACAAAATATCTGACCTTTAAAAAAATTTAATAAGTTCGCACAATTATCCTAAAAATTCACGATACCAAGCCCCTCATCTCAAGTTACCATTTTTGTTCTAGGCTTGTTTCCCTATTTTTGGACAATGAATACATAATTGAGTCCTCTAGAATAATGCCATGTAAACTACCTTTGGAGGTCTGTTCGCTTCTCCTCTAGCTTGTGAAAGGAAATGCTTAGTGAACTAGAGAATTTATCTTATGGTAGTGGGTTTTGTGGAATATAATACATTCATGATGATGTGGCATTGATTCAGCCTCCAACTAGACTCCCATGTTGTCATTTTTGACATTGGATGCAAATATATGTAGGTGTGGGTTGTTTATTAACTTGAGTCACCTCCTTGTAGGATATTCTAGCCAGGCACTCACTTCATGCTCCTCTTCATCCTTCTTATTCACTAAATGGATTGGTCATTTTCTCTCCAAATGAATGTTGACCCCATTTCCAAGTGAGAGAATCTATGAAATGTTGCTAATTGATCTTTCTCATTTTTTTTGGTTTATTCATTCCTTTAGTCTCAATAGAAATACATTTTGTTTCTCAGTGTGTGTTTTTTCATCCTCTTTGGTTCATCATGTTTTCTTACTATGTTACATGATTGTGGTTCCATACATGTGTCGTACAAATGGTATATTTTTTCATCCTTCCCTTTATCGAGTTCCACTCGCCACTAAGCATATGTTCTAAGAATAATGAACTTAATACACAAAAACAATAAATTATGAGCAATATTAGAAGAAATATAAGCTACAAAATGAAAAATAGGAGAAATATGAGTATTGAACCTACAAAATATAAACCCTTATAATGAAAAATTAAAAAAAGAGATCAATGATCATCAATCACTTTGAGGGGGAAACCTCCAAATGTCTAGAGCTCTAATACAATGGAAATATTTGACAAAACATTACATGGCTTCCTATCTCTATAATAAATTTCTAACAAACCATACCCTAACCACTTTTTTTCTCATCATATGATGAGTCACGACGACCTAATGGACCTAATTTAATAAAGATTCCCTTTTACATTGAGTACCCACATATAAACTTACTAATAGGCCTTATTTAAAGAATATGTTTGACATACCTTAATTAACCAAGGGCCTAATTACCCCTAGGTAGGGAGGTTAGGGAAGGACCCTGACATTTCCTCCCCCTTTAAAAGTAGCCTTTTCCTCAACACTAGAATGTGGTAACTACTGTAAATTCATTGTGAGTTCCCAAGTGGTGTCATGATCTGGGTGCACATCCTTCCAATATATTAGAACTTCTTGGATAATGAATTAGTGTAGTCAACACTCTCTTTTGTCTAGTACAACATCTAGATATAACCAAATGGAAGCCTCTTCATCAATTTCTAGAAAGTTGTTCTTGGAAATTCATCCCTACTACCTTCTTCAGACTGAACACATGAAATATTGGGTGGATCTTGGAGTGGGCTGGGAGAGCCAATCTGTACACAAGTTGTCTAATGCACTCCAAGATTTGATAGGATCCACATAAATTGGGTGCTATATTCTAGTGTCTCTTGTCTTTGATGGATGTCCTCTTATTGGGTTGGAGACGAGGATTTGGAGTTGATCCACTTATTGAACCATGGAAGTCCAAATCCTACTCGAGATATCCACTTATTGAACCACGGAAGTGTTGGTAAGTATGATAAATTTATGGATGTTTTTAGCCATAGATAATCTTGTAGGGTGAAATTTTGGTAGCAACATGATAAGTGGTATTGTAAAACCATTCAACAAGGGGAATCCATTGAACCCATTGGCCCTATTCATCCAATGTAAAGCATCAAAAATAAGTTTCTAGGAACTTATTGACCACCTCTTTTTAACCATTTGTTTGGGCATGATAAGAAATACTTGTTTTCAATTAGGTGATTTTTAGTTGAAACAAATCCTACCAAAATTCGATGGTGAAGGTAGGATTATGATCTGTCACAGTGGAATGCATGCCAAGTAATTTAAAAATCTGATCCATGAAGACTTGTGCAACAATTAATGTCTTAAATGTGAGTTGTAGTGCACAAGAATGAGCACAATTGGACATGTGTTAAACTACCCCCATTATGAAAGATTTGTTGTTGTATTTGGAAATACCAATTATAAAATCCACAAAAATGTTGACCCATATAGTGTTGGAAATCAAATGGAAAATGATATGAAACAAATAACACACTACTACAGATAATCAAAGAGGGACACAAAATTTTGAAGAACACAGGTGGAGTCTAAATACACCGTTACAACACTTAAGCACAAAGTATTGTGATCATAACATCATAGTTCATATTGTACACCTTGATCTGCATGATCTATTGTGCAAAATATGAATACTTCATATTCGACATATGATAATGACCCAAGGGGTTTTCTTTTATAGACTCAAGATCTAACTGAATCCTACATAATCGAGAATATCTTGTCCACATACAATTTTCGGTGGTTAGAGTTGTGTTGGAACACGATTGGGATACCCTAGGTTCAAGTTATCTAACCAACAAAACCCTTCAGATACCGCCCCTTTCGGCATCACCTACATGCAAGTGAAGTCTCACCCGAGTTACCTACTGGGACTGCAGGAACCAAGTTTCTGCAGGGATAATGGGATGTGAGGCCATTAGCATGTTATTTCCTACTTATCTACCTTGTGTGTTGTATTCTTTGTCCCTTTTCCCTTGATTAATTAGTAAACATTAATTATGAAACATCATGGTGAAATAGAGTGCAAAATAAACTATTCAATGTAACATTCATCTTTACTGCACATCAATCATCTACTACACAGATTTAGATCTAGTTATGCATAAATAGAACAATCATGAACGATCACATAAAAATACATTCAGACACATAATTTAATGTGGTTCACCCAAACTTCAAGCTATGTCCACAATGACTGGCTTCTTTATTATTCTTTGTTCAATCATCTTAGGTTGGTGTACTACGTTTACAATAGATACATCATGACATATTTCCCCATCTTTCCTAGCCACTCTGCAGTGCAAGTCTCTCTCTGCAAAAATCTCCCTAAACCTTCAGACATAGACTCTCTCTCATTCTCAATCTATTCTCTCAACATCAACAACTTTCAGCCTTCAAGAGCCTATTCTACCTGACCCATTACATATTTATACATATAATTTAGGACTCAAAACCTTATTCGCTTATCCCAAAACCCTATGACAACTCATGACAACTCACTGTTCAGACATGTTTTTCCTATATTTATGCCTACAAGTAGCCTTTTGTAATGCCCCTGTTGTCCCCATCTTGTAATTAATTATTACTTATGACTTTCATGCCATGGCATGTGAACAATGTAAATGTATTATTGTTGAAATTGCCAACAATCGACTATGGGGCTGAAGCCTTGAATTACCGACCATGATATTGTTGGGTATGTGTTATATTATTTGCATGAGAAACAATGTCTGAGCATGCAAGAGGGTTCAGGGGTAGCGCCCTCGATTTTTTTTTGCCTCGAGAAATGTGTCACATATTTAGGTGGTCTTTAGGCACATGGTTTTTTGCTGATGGTTTTCTATTTCCGGTTAAGGAATTAGGGTTTTGGACTAATCTAGGTCATTGGGTTAGGGTTTTGGATGCCGCTATATCCTATATGTATATTGTATTGTAAACAATGTATCACTATGAATGAATATAGAATATGCTGGTTTTCCTAGTTTCAATTTCCGGGGGAATTTTTTTTGTGTAATGTTTGTATTTTCCATTGTATCTTTTCTGTTCTTTTACTGAAAATCTGTTTGCAGTAAATATTATACAAGGTTAAAATCTACAGATATCACTAGAGGAAAGGGTGAGGAAACCTATAGAAGGGCTCATCATGCTAGAGATGGCCCAAACCTCCTTGTTGATAATGTTTTTATTCCAAACATTTTTCCTCAGCCTTGACTTAAAAGAAAATCAATTAATGAGGAAGGATGGTATATGGGAACCCAACTACCCCAAATAAATATAGGCATGAGAGATCAAGTTAGGAAAACTGAAACTATCAACCACAGTCACCATAGGAAATTACTACTTTTTGTAGATTAGATTGACCCACGGGTTTTTCCTTTTGGTAGAAGGAAGAGGATAAGTCGAGAAACTTCCTGGAGAGAGGAGAGAGACATGGGAAAGAGGAGTAGAGACCATTCAGATGAAGAAAATGAGATCATGCGAGGCCCTAGAATTTGGAGCAGAAGAACTGAAAAATTTAGGTGTTCTGGTTATAGAGAAAGGACTTCTTAGAGATGAAGGTCGTGAGCTTGATGTTGAGGAAGCATTTGATAAACCTCGTAGAGGATGTGACAGAGAGAGGATTTCTCAGATATGAAGGTCGCGAGCTTGATGCCGAGGAAGCATCTGATAAACCTCGTAGAGGATGTGAAATAGAGAGGATCTCTGAGAATTTACAGAAGACCTGTGGAACACAGAGATTCCCTAGTGATATCATGGCTTGGCACAGAGGTGGATAGAATGCTAAAAGTGAATGCATCTGAGCCAATGGTTGGGTGGAAAGGAGAACACCCATAGCCAATTGGTTGGCTGTCAACTGTAACAAATAAATATATTTTTTCTAAATCTATGTAGTGTCAATTTTAGAGAAAGATACCCACTGTGTTTTAGAGATGTGTAAGTTTAATTTATGGAAGAAGTGGCTTGAGAAATTTAGGTACAAAGGAAGAGAATGTTTTAGTTGAAGCTCATTTGAATTACTTCCTTATCTCTTGAGTATCTATGTGAATGAGGGTTCGTTTCTATATACTTCACTGAATGTCTGTGAATGTTATGAGTACATGGATGTTCTCTTTGCAGGGACATTTGAATTCCCTGTCTGTGTAAGTTTGAGTAATCTGTTAAGCTTAGGAGGGGTAGTGAGAGTGTGCAAAGAGCCTATGCAAGGTGTGCAGAGGCTAAGAACTTTCTAAGTTCCAAATTCTAGGAGAAGAGAAAGAAGTATGCCCACATTTCATGTGAAGTATTTGCAAGCTCAGAAGGTATAACATTTGTAGAATGCATACATAGGTTGAAACATTTGAAACCCATGGTTTAAATCCCTTGTTGAAGGGAATCACAGTCATGAATTACAGAAGAAGCTACAACAACCGTTGATCTGGCTGCAAAGTTATATTTGGGCCGTTGGATCATACCCAAAAGGAGCTAGGCCTCCGGGCATTCGGAGCTTCGAGACTTCGGAGTGTTTTGGGTGATGGGGCTCATGAGTTAAAACCATTGAATTTCCAGACCTACGAAGTCTCCTGGTTAATAAATATTATTAATTATATCAAGTTGTAATTAATGTAATATAAATGGGTCTCCTTCGGAACTCGACGACTTCAGAGGTCAAAGAGGAGAATGAGCTGGAGAGTGTAGCCCTGGACTTGTTAATATCTCATATGACCATGATCCAGAACCCTCGCTATGCCCTAAAGGAGATAAGCTACCCGGACTTCGGGACCCCAATGCTCCGGGGAAAACAAACAGTGTAACAAAAAAAAAACCTCTGAATGTTGAAGTCATGAAGGGACGAGGACCATCGATCTGAGGATACTGCAGGATATCTCTTTTGACCATTGGATATAGACCATGGTTAGTCCGACGCTGACCACTTCGGGAGTAAAAATGAAACTAAACAAGAAAACCCTTGAATGCAAAAGTCGGGAAGCGATAAAGGCCGCAGATCTAAGGATTCACATGTACATATCTTGACCATTGGATAGAGGATATTGAAAGGTTGGATGGTGGGACATCGATCCTTCAGAGCTTAGGGAAATTATTTTAGTAAGAGAAGCAGGATGTTCTTGGAGACTGTCAGCCTGAAGTGACGTGGCATGTTGACATCACCTAGGGTTATGTGGACCCATATTATGCCACATGTCATCCTGATTCATGCTTTTCACAGGCCTTAGGTTCCAAATGGAAGTTGACATGTGTCACCCGTCGATTAGGCCACATGTCATATCCATCTTTTTTCACATGTCGCCATCTGGTACGTAGTTTCTTGACCTAATGGGACCTCGAGAATTTGGGAGTTTGAAACTCTGGGAGGCTTAGGGTGTTAGAACGTATGCCCTACTAGGGATGAAGGCCGGAGCTATGTGGTAGGACCTCAGGACTTTGGGATAGTTGGGATACCAAGATGCTAGGGGTAAAGTGGTTGAAGGCTCGAATCCACCTTTCCCTATCTCATCGTTCAATGTGCAACCATGTGTAAGTGGGGACCTTGTGGGAGTCAGGGACTCCGAGATGTTAGAGGAATACAACAAACAAGTAAAAATGGTCAAAGGCCCAGACCTATCTCTCGCTTCCCTAGGTTATAACCATACATTAAAACAGGCAGGACCCTCTTCGAAACTTTGTCCTTTGGGAGATTTGGGGTGTTTTCATAAGAACTTAGAGAGGGATTTCCGCCGAAGTTCGGAGGCTTAGGGATTCATCGAGATTAATGACCCTAATGCGAGTTATAACATTTAATCATATTATAATCTAATTAAATATAATTATATTATAACATAAGTAGTATGACGTGGATTGAAATAATGTAACAAGGTTTTATCAATTCTAATGAGGATTAACCATCCCTAATAAGGATTAATTAAATGATTAAGTAAAGAGTGGTATCATTAATCATGATAATGATTGATTAAATTAAAAAAAAACGCCTAAAGAACTTTGAAGGGCCATAAATTTTGGTCTAGATCTCGGATCTAGATAAACTTATAGTCGCTGGAAATACCTCGTCAAACCGAAGACGATGTAATCCTAGTTACATGGATTCGAGATGAATGAGAGATGTGAAATTTTTATGCTCCATCCCTCAAAAGAATATATAAGGGGTTGGGTGTGAAACAAAGTTGTATTAGAGCAGGCTACAACACTTGGCCTGCATGGGCTCATGGAAGAGTTGATTAATTTTTTTATCAAAAAGATACTTTAAGGGGGAGGGAACTCTAACCTACCCTATCTAGTAGAGCATGATTCAAACACAGGCCTAGATGGTCTAGAGAATAGTCATAAGACTAGTTTACCAAGATAAGATGAGCCTGTTGGAATGTTCACTTCCATAAGGAAATTATCTGCATAAGTTCCTTGAGGAGAAGGACGCATATTAAAATTTAGTTGAGATTTTACCCAACAAGATTGAATCTTGCTAGACTATGGAAGAAGAATCATATCATTCCTATGGGGGATGATAGCCAGTCATACAAAAGTGGGATTATGCCAAGGGGCATTAATAATAAAACTCGGATGAAAATGGCATAAAATTGTTTTAAGGAATACTTGAGTCCATAAGGAAAATGGATTGAATAGGTGGTTTGAATTGCCTGAAAAGTGGGGTTAATGAAGCCTATGTTAGTTAAAAGTGTTGATTAAATGAAGGATTTGGAATCGGGAGAAAAATCCTCCATGTCTAGAGGCCTTATTGGAGTAGGTGAGATCAAACTACTTGACCTATTATAACTGAAAAAATTCCTACTGGGGTAATCCCTCTTTGTAAAATAAAAGAAGTCATGAGGATTGAGAATGAACCTCATGGAAGAAGTGAAATGACATGAGCAAGTTCAAAAGCTCATGGTTGTGCTAGGGAAGTGTGTATCCCTATTAACTTAAGGGCATGTATAAGAAAGAGGAATGGGTCTGGTGACCATTTTTTGAAAAGGGAGAGCATGTGCAACTCTCTAGATCTTAAGGAAACTGAGAAACAAAGTTGTTTCTGGGTGCAGGAATTGTTGAGTAGCGTTTTTTTAATCAAGATGATAAACAAAGCTGCATAAATATGGAGTGATTGAGATATAAATCACAACAACCTCCCTTACTTGTTGGATAGAAAACTAATCTACTAGAAATCCCATGGGAGGAGGAGAGTGACCTCTGTCCCTAACTATTGTTGAAAAAAAGGAAGAATTATGAGTGTAATGTTTAAGGCTGATCTACATTTACAACCTATCTTCTATTTTAATGAGAATAGGAAAAACAACTAGAACCTCTACAAAATTTTAAAAGGAAAGAGATGGACTTTCTACCCAAGACTAATTATGATATAGAGATGCTATGGAATTCTATATTAAAATACTTAGTAAGTAACAGACTTCGAAAATTGTATTTGGGCTTTAAGGAAATAGTCCAAATGTTATTAGACATTAAAATTCATTATAAATGAGGTAAAATGGTTAATGAAATGTTGACCTTGAATGTGGCAAAGGAAGTGTTAGAGGACTTCTATATGACCAATGGGTCAGATTGACATCCAGAGGTGGATGGTATCCATATAAGGTATGGATTGGTATGATCAAGCAATAGTGAGGGGAAATCTAGAAAAGGATTCCCTTGATAAAAGGTCTATTAACAAAAAATGGTTTGAGGCATGAAAATGAATCTTGATAAGTTGTCTTGTTTCCTTGGGCACTGTTGGAGTTGCCCAGATAATATTTTTTGGTTGTTGAATAATTTCATGATACTAGAGGAAAGAATACTTTCTTGTTGGTCCTTTTCATATGGAAACAGGGACATAGTTATGACTATGTCTGTTAAACTTGCCATGTGGATATCATGTGAATGACTGCAAGATCTAAACTGAGAGGGAAGCTTAGTGTTTAGTGTCTCTATGAGAGTTTATATGAGAATGATAGTAAGATACTTGGGAGAAGGATCTAGAAGTATGATATGCCCATGTGTATGACTGACATGGAAAGGGGGAAAGAAATGAACTTGCATGATGCATGTTTAGCTGTGTTTATATACACCTGAGTGCATGGATTTAATGCATCGTAAGGTTGCTTGATATAAGGACTGATATTAAGACTAAATATATATGAATGAATTATATTAAACATGCAAATGATGCCCATGTATGACGTATGAGTATATGTATACTAAAGGCACATTGTGACTTCCTGAATGAGTGAAATGTAAGGAAAGCATTGCACTTGCGAAGATTGAATGAATACCATGGATGCATGGCTGAATCTATTCTGAAGAGTCATGAAAGTTTTATTTTGAATGATATCTTGAGGGGAATGTGCTCCATTCCATGAGAAAATGATAATGTAAATAGACGAAAGAGTAGATGAGCAAGGATGCTATATTGTCATGATAAGAGGAAACATGATTATGCCTTTGAGGATCACATGAGAATGATTGTGAACAATCATGAGTTGAATGATTTTAAGGTAAAAATGCATGTGAGCTGTGAAGTATGCCTATGGTATATACACACAGGCTTATGATTATGCATGGGGTTAAGTGCATCATGGATGTAAGTTAACCAAATAATGAACATGTGTGGATAAATACTCTGGATTCATAATAAAGATGCATGTTTATATTCCTTGTGGAATATTTGGTAAACAACTTAAATGATAAATCTGAAATTGAATCAAG
>ML782020.1:623362-672609 GCA_009831015.1 Picea engelmannii | reverse complement strand
ATACAAATAATGAGTTTTAATCTGAACTCATAGAAAATCAAATGTTTAATGGTTCTTTTCAATGAAAGTAATAAAGAAAGTGAAAATACTATTTGTTTTTTGATTTGTTTTCTTGTTTGTATGCATTCATAAAATCAAATATTAAACTACTTAATTAAACAGAAAGATATAGATAGTGAAAATTATACTATATATAAAAAATTCTATAATAAGAAAGCAAATGAAATAAAAGAATAGACTAACCTATGAATGCATCCAATGTCTGTACAATAGAGAATATCCGTCGATCTTATTCGAGAAGTAAACCTGCAATGAATCTTAAGATTGCTCCGAATAAATGCGAAACAATATGCTGGAAATTGAGTTTTGATAACAGAACGTATAATGGAGACAGTCACAGTGATATTATGATTTACGAGTAACTACAGTGAGATAAATCTTACTATAAGAACTTGTATTTAAACATTTAGCAGAAAATTAGAGATAAATCTCATAATTTGAATTGAATCGATGATCACCCTATATTGTATCTGAAACATGACATATGGACAACATGTAATAATGAATTATTTCAACTCATAATAAATAATGAAGACAAAAGCAATCACCATCTATTATCACATCAAAATAATAAAAACTTAAACTAAAACATCATACACAAAAGCTAAAGCTGTAATATGCATTCTGTTCCATTCAAGTCTGTGTGTAATTGTCCATACTCCAGCCCCAGTCCGAGATGCCTCTATTAACAAAATGAGAGGTTTAGAAAGGCCTCAAGAAAGATAATTGTTTCTGTTCCTGAGATCAAATATTTATTTCAAAAATAAAGGGGGATGCAACCACCCTGATTCTACTAAATCCTCCAACACTAATAACAGTTCATTTCTGTTCATACAAAATGCATGACTATAAGGTCTCAAGGATGCCTCAGATATGGGTTGTTGAATATCCTGAAAGAAAAGGAAAATAGGAAGATTTTACATACATTTTCAACCACTACTTCACACAATTCGAATTAACATAACTGGCTATAGAATCTTGCGATTCTGTAGCTAGTTATTATAGTAAATGAAATCCAATTTATTGTAAAATAAAGCAATCTAATTTTAACAATATAATCCTATTTTAAAATAAAGAATCATACCTCCAACTAATGAAATCAAATCATATAAGGTAACCTTGGAATTCACAATGGCTGTTGGAGCCTCCATGTTTTTAAATACTACGTTGCATGTAGGTTTATTTGAATTTTTGACAGTCATTAGGATGTATAACTTGTTGATGGGCTTGCTCTATAACCTTTTGATTGAAAAAAGGGTTTTCTATAGGAGGTTGAGGCACAGAACTGAGTAGGTGATAAGGGCACTGTAGCAAGGTCTATAGAAAAATAAAATAAAAAAATGCTCATCTTACCCGAAACAAAAATTCTGAGAAATTTACCTCCAAAGGTCGAGGCATATATTTGCAATGGTCCATTTTTTGGAGAAACAACCTATGATGAAGATAAAATGGCTCATTTTTGTTCTGGGTTTTAAAGGGTTTGTCCTAATTCACAGCGGTTTGCTCAGAATATCTCCCGCAAAATCGTGTCTCCAACAAGCTAAAAAAATGAGATTAAACTCTGCTAACAAAAGTGTAAAACTTCAGGGTTTGCAGGGAGTCCTGTAGCTTGACTCAAGAAATATTCTGTAACCTTAAGTTGGAAATTACCTACCTTAGCCCTATACCCATCAAAGGAGAAAGCGAATTCCTGGGCAACTTGTAAATTGAAACCCTGAAACTTCCTAATGAAAACGAGCCAGCCACTTCTCTCCAAATCTCCTCTGGCATCGTCATATAAGTGCAGAGTTTGAAGGCCGTTTGGTTGAATTCTCACAACAGAAGCCATGATGGTTGAAAGGGTAACGAATCAGACACAACACATGGAGAGGGTTTGAAAAGACAGTCCAGAGCCAACCCGAGCCCGTGACATTCCAATAGTGAATGGTGTATGATCATAAATTCATAACGATTAGATGGGTGATTATTGAAACACATGTGAAGAGGGTTTGAAAATCCCAAGGGCAGTCTCAGGAATGATGTTTGATTGCACATCATAATGCCACCTTTTCATCTAGTACGAGTCTAGGACCAGAACATTAAAATGAAAAATGAGTTCGCGCGTCATGTGTTCTATCACAAGGTTTGGGTGAGTCAAAAATCCATGACTTAGCAAAAGAAATATAAAGCCAAGAACCAAACAAAACCATACCAAAAATCAAAATGTGGGGGTCCTTTGATTCATGTAACCATCAATCTCTAAGCATGTTTGATGTTGAAAGGATCGAAAAAAAGAGAGTAACTCTTCATGGCAAGGAACCAACTTCATTAATAAATTGTATGAACAACTTGCTTTTGACGACATTTTAGAACGGAAAGGTAACACAGTCACAAGTTATTCATGCTTCGTATTCATGCTTCCAGTCATGAACGAAGCATGAAAGATAATAATAGGAAAAAGCGACAACTTACAACTGTTGTTTCGAAAAATGCGTCATGAAGAGTAATAAAAACAAATGTCTCCGGTTAGGCAGCTATGTAGATCAATTTATTGATATAAAAAGTCAAAAATATGTTAAGATGCCAACAATGGCGACATGTTGGGAGAAGCAGTTATCTCTGCAATATGAACTAGTTTGGGTTAGAGAATTTTGAAAAACTTCAAATTGAAGAACAACTGCAAGGTTATTTGAACATATTTAAAAAAGAACAAGACACAACCTAGTTTCAGATACCTTTCATTTAAAAGAATGAAACCTGGTGACAAACTTAACAAAAGAAATCCACGATGTTAAGTTAAAATCTCCAATACTGTTGACAGGGCCACTGCCGCCAGCAGGCTTCCATAGCCTTGATAGGGATGTCAATTAACCCACTCTAACGTCTGTATCCTGCCCAAGAAATTTCAAATCAGAACGAAGGATGCTTGTGGCCAACACAAGGTTTATACCTGAGAATTTTCTTTTACTGACATCGCTTCGTTGCCAGCGGGCCTGTTCAGTACCCCAACGAAGTTATCTTGGCGTCATGCATGCATTTACCCACTGCCAGCAGACCTATTCAGTGTCGTAGTGGGTTTACAAACACTTCCCACAACCCTCTGAGATTTTATTCACATTCTGATATAGTTTTAAAGATATTCAATAGAGCAGGGTGACGCTGAAAATTCCAGTTTTTTAACACAACTTAATATTTCCACAGGCCTTTAAATTTTTCTAGCAAACCTTCATCAAGATCTGAAAAATATTTCATTGATAGAACCAATTTTCAAGGACATGGAGAAATAATTGAGTTTCTTTCTTAAAGAGAAGGGACAATGTAAAGAAACCTATTAAATATATTCGTGAATACTTTCAAGTGCAGATTGAAACCGAGGGATCGACTTTCAGACAAAATGACACCTTTAACCAACCTACAATTTCAGAGAAGGACAACAATAGATGTTCTAACATCCCTTGACAGTTATTTCAAGATGAAGCATTTTATTTTCTTCTTCTAAACAAGATTGTAATACAGGCATGTTTGACTCCAAAAAAGGCCAAAAAATAAAAATAAAAACAAACCGGAAAAGAAAACGGAAAACAAAACAAACCAAAACAGAAAAATATGTACAAAGATGGATCTGGAATTTATCAGGAAAATACCTCTAGAGACCTAAAAGAAAAAGAAAGATTCTCATTGATATGAATGTAGTCCTATTCGTGGCACCTTGAATCAGGGTTGAAATTACGGTTCAGTTTCACTTATCTATTTACTTTTCATTTAAGATTTTCATGATGATATTGCGGTTTTGAAAAGAAATATTCAACGAAAAGCAGAGAGAAAAGGATCATGCGGACTTCCCTGACAATCATCATGTTATGGTTCTCGTGGTTTTCCCTCTTGCGCTCATGAATGCATTATTACAAAGATAAATAGTGAGGAATAAAACTGAAAGAAAACCTATTCCTAAACCTACCCTAACTACGAAAAATAAGAATACTACGTGAAGTCAGACTTCCAATGTAGCGATCGGAGTAACTCCAATCCTGCAATGGAAACAAAATCAAACATTACTAACAAGAATGGTAATATATCAAAAAATGACATAAATATATCACACTTACCTTCATAGTCATCATTTAGAAACAAAGTAAGCATGATCTTACCATTCCCTCAAAATTTCTTGATGTATGAATCCTCCAGCCATTGTGTAATCTTGTCATGATAAGGGTCATAATGGCATGGGCGAGTGTAAGTAAGTTTGAAAAACTTGTCAAGATTATGAGGAAATGAAATAACCATCAGCCAAGGCTGAAGTGCCCCATTCTCCTGACAATTCTCTAAGTGTTTATTAATTTCTTCACATGGAGGATCTAAAAGGAATATGTCGCGCCTACTTCCAAGATACTTAGGTAAAAAAAGAGCAAGCAAAACTTTATCTTTATTATGAAATTTTTATATATACGAATATTCAAGCCATCCTAAGATCCTGTCACAAAAATGAGGATGCAAACCATGACTTTGATGAAACAAATATATCAATGGGGAAATCATCATAAGAGGATTCGTGACATCCATTAGATCATTGGTTTGAATACTTCCTTTGATGATATTGATCATTTCAGAATGTGAAGCATAAACATTAAAATTCGAGCTAATCAAAGAACGAATATGCAACGTAGAATGTTTGATCTCCATAAGATAGAGTGCATTGTCTTTTTCAACAATAAATTGTGTGAAATCATCTCGCAACATGTCCTTTTCCCATGTGAGTGATGAAAGTGAACAAGCGTCGAATCTGATTTTATCAATGTTATGTTTGGAATTAATTTCATCAAATCTTGTCATATCGAAAGGATATGATTGTGGTGGAAAAGAGTAGGAAGTTGTAGGTAAGGTATTAAGTCCGCCAGAATCTAAGAAGAGATCAGGATATAAAGAATAAAAGGAATCAGAAATAAGCACATGAAAAGAATCTCTTGAGCTATGATATTTAACAATGGTATTCTCAAGACATTTCTCTTCACTTTTAAAACTCTCACTCTGTTTTGGTGATGAATTCCTCAACATAATATGATCATCTAGATTTTCCTTCTGTATGATAGATAATTCAAAACTTACGTGACGAATGTCTAGCCTTTCCTGTGGATAAAGTACAATTTGAGGATGAAGGTTTAAAGTTTCTTCTTCTAATTGCATATCTTCTTCTCTAATCAGTTTCATAGGAGTATTAGAATGCTTAAGATCATTTTCATCACCTAAGTCTTCTTCAATAACCGAATTTAAATACTGATTAGAGCAAGAGTTATAAGAATGATGATATTCACCTTGACCAAGAATCGAATCTTCTTCCACGATGGTCGAAGACAGAAAATACAATGATTCAGAGAAAAAACCAGTTTGGTTGTTGGTAAGAACCTGGTCAATAGATTCTACCTCCCTTGCTTGTTCAAAGTTTTAAGATAGATTCCTCTCATCCTGCGAACTAAATTCTTCTCGCAATCAAGTGATAGGATTTGCAACTGGTTCTTCATTCGCGATTGAATATGACTGGATGGAAGGGGCACAAGCATCATAGCGGAGATTTAATACAAATGACATGTCATCAAGATTAAATTTATAGAGGATATGATAGATTATTGTCAAAAAGTCTTCCGAAGATGAATCACCATTGATTAGCGAGGTATGAAATTCTTCACATAATTGATCGAAATCATAAATTTCAAAAGCATCTAGAAATTCATCTACAAATTGAAACCAATAAAAAATGTGACATGTTGGAAAGGATTCAAACCAATGTTTAATCCAACCTCTAAAATTAAAAGAGAACAATCTGCATAAAACTCTTAAATCAGAAATGTCATGTTTGATGCATTTGCACCAAAACTTGTTAAGGTGGTCTTTAGGAGATGTATTGCCTCCACCATCAAAGGTGAGTTTGGACAAGCGAGAGACTGTCTCGTTGTGAACATTGGGTAATGAGAAGTTGAAAGAATGTTCCAACACAGTGATTTGGGGAGCCATGGGGAAATTGAATACATTTAAAATAAAGGCTCCTACAAGGCCAACTTGTCAGTCGACCCTCCTTCTAGCGCCATTTGTTGAGGGGAGAAATTGACCGCTCGTCAACTGAAAGAGTGAATCCGGTCCGGGGTTGTCTAATTAACCCAAGCCGTTTGGATTAATTCACTCTGATGGGTTTAATGGCTATGTTGGCCAATCTAAAGTCCTAAGGGAAGCGAAAAATAACTAAAAGAAATGCAATAAATTACTAAATAATAATCCCTGATATATATATGTACATCTATATATATATATATATATATGCAGTTGATCTAATTAATATTTATATAATAGTTCTATTTATCATATATACTACATATACAAATAATGAGTTTTAATCTGAACTCATAGAAAATCAAATGTTTAATGGTTCTTTTCAATGAAAGTAATAAAGAAAGTGAAAATACTATTTGTTTTTTGATTTGTTTTCTTGTTTGTATGCATTCATAAAATCAAATATTAAACTACTTAATTAAATAGAAAGATATAGATAGTGAAAATGATACTATATATAAAAACTTCTATAATAAGAAAGCAAATGAAATAAAAGAACAGACTAACCTATTAATGCATCCAACGTCTGTACAATAGAGAATATCCAGCCACCTTATCCGAGAAGTAAACCTGCAACGAATCTTAAGATTGCTTTGAATAAATGTGAAACAATATGCGGAAATTGAGTTTTGATATCATAACGTATAATGGAGACAGTCACAATGATATTATGATTTACAAGTAACTACAGTGAGATAAATCTTACTATAAGAACTTGTATTTAAACATTCAACAGAAAATTAGAGATAAATCTCATAATTTGAATTGAATCGATGATCACCCTATATTGTATCTGAAACATGACATATGGACAACATGTAATAATGAATTATTTCAACTCATAATAAATAATGAAGACAAAAGAAATCACCATCTATTATCACATCGAAATAAGAATAACTTAAACTAAAACATCATACACAAAAGCTAAAGCTGTAATATGCATTCTATTCCATTCAAGTCTGTGTGTAATTGTCCATACTCCAGCCCCAGGCCGAGATGGCTATGTTTACAAAATGATAGGTTTATAAAGGCCTCAGGAAAGATAACTGTTTTTGTTCCCGAGATCAAATATTTATTTCAAAAATAAAGGGGGATGCAACCACCCTGATTCTACTAAATCCTCCAACACTAATAACAGTTCATTTCTGTTCATACAAAATGCATGACTGTAAGGTCTCAAGGATGCCTCAGATATGGGTTGCTGAATATCCTGAAAGAAAAGGAAAATAGGAAGATTTTAGATACATTTTCAACCACTACTTCACACAATTCGAATTAACATAACTGGCTATAGAATTTTGCGATTCTGTAGCTAGTTATTATAGTAAATGAAATCCAATTTATTGTAAAATAAAGCAATCTAATTTTAACAATATAATCCTATTTTAAAATAAAGAATCATACCTTGTTGACGTGCGAAATTGACCGCTTGTCAACTGGAGGAGTGGATCCAGTCCGGAGTTGTCTAAATAACCCAAGTCGTTTGGATTAACCCACTCTGACGGGTTTAGCGGCTCCGTTAGCCGATCTAAGTCCTAGGAAAGTGAAAGAAAAACTAAACTAAAGAAACTAATCTAAGTGAAAAAAAAATACTGTAAACTATATACAAATCAAAACTATATATATACAGTTTACTTACTAATATTATAAAACAATAATTCTACTTATTAAATGTTCAGCTATCAATACAATTAAATCTCAATTATATATGTACAGTATTTACAGAATACAAATTTTGATCGAAATTTGCAAAATCATTTGTAAATTGTCTTATCACAGCGAAGCTATTATTTTTGGATTTTTTATAACTTTTATAAACAGGAAGTAAATTGACAGCTATCTAACTAAGAAAAAAGAATAGTAATCTGTGCTAAGAAATGAAATGATAGCTATCTAACTAAGTAATAAAAATAACAATCTGTATTATATATCTGTCTGAACTACAGTGAATCCTTATATTAATTAAACTACTAGAATAAAATAACAAACTGACCTGAAATTATCGCCTCCTACTTGTCCTGTACACAGTACTCGATTTAGCTGTTTGGTGGGGGAAACCCGCACCGGATTTTGCAAAAAAGCTTCTCGTAAACAGGAAGCAGCAACGCTCTTGGATATGAATGACAGAACAAACAAGAGATATAGCAACAACAATTTTATAGTTTATAGATCATCACATTTAGATAAATCCCAGTGCGACGATTTGTACATAACTGTTCATTTAACAAAGAAGATAAACCTTCTATTCATTAAATTCAAACATGGTAATTGCTGTAAGTAAAATGAGATACATCAAATATGGACAAAGCTTAATTCATATCGCATTAACCTGTAACAAATCTTGATATCTAAAGTAGTCAATAATTTGATTACAAATTAAAATGCAGAGAAACTTGAACAAAAGTAAGATAAATTGAAGCTAAAGTCGTACAACAAATCCACTTCTATTTGAGTCTGTATAATCATCAACCCATAGTCTCTGTTCTCCCAACAGTGATGGCTTGTTTACAAAAAATAATAAGTATATAAAGGCCACAGAGTGAAACATTCCCTGTGGAAATCATCAAAACTGTTTTCACAAAATATGGGAACAACCTCCCAAATTGCTATTCCTATCTAAGACTAACAACCTAATCCCAAAACAATGTAACAAAAAGCATGTTCAAAACTGCCATAATCGATCCAATTCCCATTGAAATTCGTGTGTACCTGTGGATGCACAAAAAATAGCAATTTTAGATTGTGTTTAATTGTAAAACCAAACAAAAATTCAAATTTTATGACTAGCTACAGAATCTCACGATTCTGTAGCTAGTCATATTCCCAAACAGAATCGTATTAAATTAATCTAATGGTAACAGAAATGTATGCGATATATAACAAAAATCCCTTATTACTAATTAAAATCACACCAAAATCGTTTATGCTAATTCGAAACAAACATAATTGTATTAAATCAATTCAATCAAAACATAACTATATTCAATTTTTCAAACAAATCTTTTATACTAATTCAAAGCAAACACAATCGTTTATGCTAATTCAAAATAAACCAAATCATTTATGCTAACTCAAAACAAACCACATCGTTTATGCTAATTCAAAGAAAACCAAATCATTCTAAAATCATTTTTGAGATATCATACCTTGGCTGTAGGGATACGATTCGGTTAGGCTAACTTCGAATTAACGATGGCAGTGGCTGCCTCAACATTTTTGAACACGACAGAGCCTGTGGTATTTTGCCTCTTATCGTTAGCTTGCAGTCTATCATTTTCCTTGGTTAACACAGTCACCCGGTCCTCCAAGGAATTAATTCGGGATTGCAATAGAGGGACATCTGTATAGTATCGTTCGAGCCATGAGTTGCATTCATTGCACTGTGGTTGATCGGGCCGTGTCATTACAGGTGGGGAGTCTTTTAAATTGCCAGGGGTTCCACTGTCAAACTTGATCCTGGGGAAGTTGGGGTCATCCTTAAGGCACGGTGGGAGGTTGGATATGTAGTCATAGGGCTTGGCAGAACACAGGTTGTGTGAGTATGGGTACTCCACGGTCAGAAATCGCTCGATTTCAGAATCTGATTCTTCACTCAGAACAATGGGTTTTTGATCCGTGTTTTGTTTGGGTTTATTGCAAGCACACCTAGATACCCAGCGTACAACCTTCTTACCCTTTCTATTGACATCGGTAGTACCCTTGCCCTTTTTTCTTGCAGGCCTATTAATAGGCTTAGCACTGTATTTTAAACATGAGTTAGGCAGGGTGTCGGGTAGGTCATCGTTCGGGTAGGTCGAGGGTTCAACATCGGGTAGGAGGGTAGGAGGGGGCCCGACAGGCCCGACAAGGGTTTCTGTGACCACATTCTTGTCCCCTTGACCACATTGAGGAGTTACAAAGCCATTCCTCAACAAGAAAGCTTCCCAGCAGTCTCCACTCAACCTTAAATGATGGACTATGATAATTTTAATCAAATAGTGATGAAAGAGGCTGGAATCGGCCTTCTCCCTCTTATATCGTTTGGCCATTTTATACAGACTGCGAAGGAGGTAATGAGGCATATTAAAAGGGAAATCTATGAAATTCATAAGCAGCCGGAGATGGTAAAGAAAAACTAAACCATATCTACCTTCGCAAGTAACAAATTGCTTAACAATGGCCAACAAATCATGCCATCGAGACTTAAGGGTTGTGACTGGCATACCTTTGTCACAAATGATAGTTTTCCTCAAGGTAAATAGGAGTGGCCATGGCACTTCATCCACCTTCGAATTCTTAAACCATTTTTTCCCCTTGGCTGACAAACCTGTGGCTGAACTAAGGAATTATTTGTTCAATTCGAGTTGGATGTCCCCAACTTTGGCCCTACATCCATCGAATGTGAGGGAAAAATGATGAGCGACTGCGAGGTTGAAATCCTCGAATTTTTGAATGAAAACTAACCAACCATTACTCTCCAGGTCCTCACGAGCGTTATCAAATAACAACAATGTTTGGACGCCATTAGGTTCTATGCGCACTATAGGAGCCATAGGAGAGAGCACACAGTAAATAGGGTAAACAATGAGAGGGTTTGACAGGGTAGGCACAAGACTAACTTCCCGCAGGTTTTCCCAAAACAAACAGAGGTAGCCCGAGGTGCAAGGCATACATTAATGCTTAGGCGTGCGAGGGTGGTGGAGTGGATTGAAACCATGGAAAACATTCATGTTGGCATGTACAACCGACGACGCCTTGGTAATAGATTCATTCAAATCACAATCAAAGCATTGTAAAACAAATATCAAATGGATTATCACATAATCGCGTAGCCAAAACTTGATCCGAATGTTCAAATCAACAATAACATTTGTATGATATGAAAGAAACCACTATATCGAACATTGCACCAAGGATTTAATCACAATGTTAATGCGTTCTCATGAAACCATTGCACCAAGGAATTTGATCAAAGACAACAGAATATCATATCACCATTGTATCAAGGATTCAATCAAAAACACCAGAATATCACTGCATCACGAACTTATAAAATGAAATCATATTGACAAAATTCAAATGCAAAGTGAATAAAGGCTTGGTGTTTTGATAAATGTATGATCAGTAGTGAGATAGGAGTGAAAATAAAATAAAATTATAACCACATGAATCAGAAGGATTCATAACAATCCAAAGATGATTTTAATGCCATCGATATGACTTGGGACTTAAGGTTTTCACGCTTGTAGTCGTGAAAATGAAAATGAAAGGCAGGTGTGCGAATGTGCAAGATAATAGTGTCGTTTTGTTTTAAAGAATTGCAACGAGTATTTAGGGTTCAAAACCCTTGTGTAGGCAGCTTGTAAGGAAAGAATAAAATTGCAAAATGGATGCCAACAATGGCGACACACTGGTAGAAGCAATTATCTCTGCCAAAAGAACAAATCCAGATTAGAATAATTAGAATAATTCTAACTCAAAAACAACCAGAAAACTGTTTAAACATCATCATTAATCATAAAAATTGCAGTTGTGCTTAAAAGATGAAAACTGATAACAGTCTTAAGATGAGCGAGTCATGATATTAAAGATAAAATCTTCAATACTGTTGACATAGCCACTGCTGCCAGCAGGCATCCATAGCCTCGACAAGGTTTCCATTTAACCCACTCTGATATCCGTATCCTGCCAGGAAGTTCTAGATCAGAATAAAGGACATTTTAAGGTCAAGAGATTTCATATTTGCAAATTTTCATATACTCGACATTGCTTCGCTGCCAGAGGGCCATTTCAGTACCCTAGCGAAGTTTTCTTGGCATCATGCATGCATTTACCTGCTGCCAGCAGACCTGTTCAGTATCCCGACAGTTTTACAAGCACTTGCCATAACTCCTTAATGATTTGTTTAGTTTTTAAAGATATATAATTGAGCGGGGTGACACTGAAAATTTTAGACATATTTTTTACAGACCTTGAAAGATTTTTTTTTTTTTAAAACCGTCCTTCATTAAGATTCATAGATGGTTTGTTTACAAAACCGACCTTTGAAAGCAGAGAGACATCTTCTGAGCTATTCCCTTAAGGAATAGAGACAGTGTAAGAATATAATGGATGATCGTGACAGGCTTCACTTACAGATTGAAATCAATAAACTTCTTTCAAACAACAGTCTTTCCTAAACATGGTTGTAAATTTCAAAAGTATATTATAATTGATGTTTAAACAACTTTTCAGCAGTCATTTCAGAGAAAGAATTTTCTGTTTTCTTTGTCTGAACAGTTCATAATGTAGGTATGTGTATTTCCAAAAGCAAAAAATGATAAGCGTAAGGGAAAAATCAAAACCAAAACAGCAAAAGAAAATCAAACAAAAGAGAAATATTTACACAGTATACACAGGGTTGTCATCAAGCGAAATACCTTTTCAGAGCTTGGCCATTCACCGGATAGGTGTCTGGATGTCCCTCTATATTTTGTAATCGGAAAGAGCTGGGACCCAATTTATCAGCAATTAAAAACGGTCCTAGCCATAAGTTCTAAAACTTTGTGTGTTCTCCCTTTCCCTCATGTGGTTTGTCCCATTTTAGGACAAGGTCACCTACTTCGAAGTTCCTATCAGAGGCAGAGTTGGAATCAAACCAACTTTTGACCACTAGTTGATGCTGATCTAACTTACGTTTTGCTTGAGCTCTTACCTCTTCTGGTTTTATTAAAGCGTTAATTTGATTCTCCAAAGGGGGGCAATCTTCTTGTTGTAATTTTTGTGATAGCTGTAGTGAGGGAAGAAGAATATGTGGTGGCAGAATTTCTTCTCTTCCATAGACGAGAAAGAAGGGAGAGTTAGCTACAACAGTTTTCAGTGTTACTCTATCAGCCCAGATGGCGTTTAGCAGTGCATATTCCAATTTTTGTGATTTTCAGATACAGTTCTCTTGATGATTTTAATGAGATTCTTATTTGTTGATTTTGCCAACCCATTGCCCTGGGGGTAGTCAGCTGGAAAAATATTTCAATTTAATTCCCTTTTCTAGAGCGAACTCACTCATCTCAAGAGATGAAAAATAAGAAGCGTTATCGAATACTAAACAGTCAGGGATACCAAAACGAGTAATAATATTCAAATTTAAAAAGGAAATTACCTGACTGGTATTTACAGCTCTTTAGGGGGCAGCTTCAGACCACCTGGTGAAGTAATATGTAGTTGTTATGATAAACTTATGCTACTGTGAGGATGGCAGATTGATTGGACCTATAATATCAAGACCCCATTGCTGAAAAGGGGAGTCTACTGAAACAGGCTACAAAGGAAACGCTGGTTTCTGTATCCGCTTGGATGATTTTTGACAAATAATACACTTGCGACACAAGGCATGAGCATATCTAAAAAGTGTAGGCTAGTAATAACCAGCTCTTAAAACTTTATGGGCAGTGGTATCCCCACCAACATGCCCACCAGCTTCTCCTGCGTGCAGTTCTAGTAAGACCTTTTGTGCTTCATCTTTCTCAAGACAATGCATTAGTACTCCATCAAAATTTTGACGAAACAACATACCATTAATCAACTGAAAGGAGACAGATTTTAATATTAATTCTCTTCTTTTAGTGGGATCCAGGTGACGGGGGGCTGACCCATGTTCAAGACAAAATTTTATATCATGATACCAGGGACTGATAGAGTTTTGTGCACAACAGATTGAATTTTGATTGTGCTGTCCTAGGTTTGACATATCGTTTTCTTCTTGTTGTCCTATTGCTGAGTCAACAACTAATTTGCATAGCCCTTGGCCTCTCACTATTTGAGCTGGGGTGATTTCTATGTCATACTCTTGTAAGGAGGTAACCCAGTTCACCCTCTTTTCCCCTAGTTCTTTCTGTACTAACAGATTTCTGACGGCTGGGTAAGGGACAATAATTTTCGTCCTAGATTTCAAAAGATAAGATCGGAAGTGATTGACTTCTTTAAAAACATCATAGGCTTGCTGATATACCGTTGGGTAATTAAGTTCTGCACCTTTGAAAGCAGAGCTCATAAAGGCAATTGGGACTTCATTGTTTTCAACGTTCTTTTGAGTCAAGACAGCAGTGTAGGAGCGGTCAAAAGCTAATGTGTAGAGTGTGAAGTCTTGCGAAAAGTCGGGGCTCATGAGAGAAGGAGCATCTATTATGGCCTTTTTTATTGAATTGAAAGCTTGGTTTTCTAAGGGTCCCCAATGATATTGCACGTCTTTCTTAATTAAATTATGTAAAGGTCTCACCATTTCAGAGAAACTGGGGATGAATCTCCTGAAAAAGTTTATCTGGCCTAAGAAAGACTGCATAGAATTTTTGGATGAGGGAGGGGGAAGTTTCGATATGACTTGAGTCCTTTCAGGGTCGATAATCATCCCTTTGCTTGAAACAATAAATGCTAAGAGTTTACCTTGTTCTACTGCGAAGATAGATTTTTTAGGATTGAAGGAAATGTCGTACTTACGACATCGCTGTAGAATGACTCTTTGAGCTTTCAGGTTGTGTTTTATTTTGAGTAGGTCTAGGGAGGATTTCGATTTTCTTTTTGGAAGATGAAATAGTCTCTGTTTCGTTGCTAGTGGTGTCCTTTAAACTAAGTATGTCTTTCTCAATCTGACTGGCCTCTTCGAAGGCCTCTAACAACGTGGATTTCTTAGATTTCTTTACCCAAATGGATATACTTTGATGTAAGGCTTTAGTATAGTATGCTATGATAAGATTCTCAGCAGGCATCGAATCTGTAGGGATTTGGTTCTTTAGTTTTAAGAATCTTTGGTTAAATTCTTTGATTTTCTCTTTGGGGTTCATCTTTAAACTAGAAAGCTCCATGACTAGAATTTCTGGAGACATATCGTCTCCAAACTTCTCAAGAAAGAAGGATTCAAACTTCTCCCACAACGCGATGGTATGGGGCTGCTGGGCGAAGTACCAAGTAGATGCATTGCCCTTGAAAGTATAGGGGAAAAACCTATAGTCTACGTCTTCGTGCTCGAAATTATGAAGTCTAATGGCTAACATAAACTTTTTAATGTGATCTTCGACGATCTGTTTAGAGTTAGGTTCAAACTTGGGGAGCCACTTCTCTAGATGTTTGGGTAAGGGATGCTGAGGCCCGGGTACGGCTACTGCATCTTGGTCGAGCCAGGGTCTGGCAGGATTGTTCTGGTTGGCCATTGGTCTGGGCGATGTGGAAGGATGGGAAGAGGAACTGCCTTCATCAGAAGAGTCTTCTCCAGAAGAAGAAGGGGATGATGGAGGTGGTGAGGGTGGTATTCCAACTCCTCCTGCAACAGGAGTGAGGATTGGATCTGTAGGGTTTAAAGTGAGGTTAGTGCCTCCAAGTTGTTCTCTGATATTAGAGAAATCTAATGGTTGTTCCAAAGGTCGATTTGGTTGTCTTAAACGGGCGAAGGCACTATGGGTTCTTATGAGAGATTGTCGGACAATCTCCTGTACATCATCACCTATAGGATTTGGGGTTACTGGTTCAACTGTGATCCGTAGATCATCGTTGGATGTGGTTGCTGTTTGCGGGACGATGTTGTCGTTTGAACAAATTCTTGTCACTATAGGTGAGTGGTTGGGTGGTGGAGGAGTCTTACGACCGCCTCGTGGCATTAATAATTTTTAGGCCATCCTTCGAGCGCCATTTGTTGACGTGCGAAATTGATCGCTCGTCAACTGGAGGAGTGGATCCGGTCCGGGGTTGTCTAAATAACCCAAGCCGTTTGGATTAACCCACTCCGATGGGTTTAGCGGCTCTGTTAGCCGATCTATGTCCTAGGAAAGTGAAAGAAAAACTAAACTAAGGAAACTAATATAAGTGAAAAACAACTATTATAAACTATATACAAATCAAAACTATATATATACAGTTTACTTACTAATATTATAAAACAATAATTCTACTGATTAAATGTTCAGCTATCAATACAATTAAATCTCAATTATATATGTATAGTATTTACAGAATACAAATTTTGATCGAAATTTGCAAAATCATTTGTAAATTGTCTTATGACAACGAAGCTATTATTTTTGGATTTTTTATAACTTTTATAAACAGGAAGTAAATTGAAAACTATCTAATTAAGGAAAAAGAATAGTAATCTGTGCTAAGAAATGAAATGATAGCTATCTAACTAAGTAATAAAAACAACAATCTATATTATATATCTGTCTAAACTATAGTGAATCCTTATATTAATTAAACTACTAGAATAAAATAACAAACTGACATGAAATTATCACCTCCTACTTGTCCCGTGCACAGTACTCGATTTAGTTGTTTGATGGGGGAAACCCGCAGTAGATTTTGCAAAAAAGATTCTGGTAAATAGGAAGCAGCGACGCTCTTGGATATGAATGACAGAACAAACAAGAGATATAGCAACAACAATTTTATAGTTTACAGATCATCACATTTAGATAAATCCCAGTGCGAAGATTTGTACACAACTGTTAATTTAACAAAGAAGATAAACCTTCTATTCATTAAATTCAAACAGGGTAATTGCTGTAAGTAAAATGAGATACATAAAATATGGACAAAGCTTAATTCATATCGCATTAACCTGTAACAAGTCTTGATATCTAAAGTAGTCAATAATTTGATTACAAATTAAAATGTATAGAAACTTGAACAAAAGTAAGATAAATTGAAGCTAAAGCCATACAACAAATCCACTTCTATTCGAGTCTGTATAATCATCAACCCATAGTCTCTGTTCTCCCAACAGTGATGGCTTGTTTACAAAAAATAATAAGTATATAAAGGCCACAGGGTGAAACATTCCCTGTGGAAATCATCAAAACTGTTTGCACAAAATATGGGAACAATCTCCCAAATTGCTATTCCTATCTAAGACTAACAACCTAATCCCAAAACCGTGTAACAAAAAGCATGTTCAAAACTACCATAATCGATCCAATTCCCATTGAAATTCGTGTGTACATGTGGATGCACAAAAAATAACAATTTTAGATTGTGTTTAATTGTAAAATCAAACAAAAATTCAAATTTTATCACTAGCTACAGAATCTCACGATTCTGTAGCTAGTCATATTACCAAACATAATCGTATTAAATTAATCTAATGGTAACAGAAATGTATGCGATATATCACACAAATCCTTTATTACTAATTCAAAGAACACCAAAATCGTTTATGCGAATTCGAAACAAACATAATCGTATTGAATCAATTCAATCAAAACAGAACTATATTCAATTTTTCAAACAAATCTTTTATACTAATTCAAAGCAAACACAATCGTTTATGCTAATTCAAAATAAACCAAATCGTTTATGCTAACTTAAAACAAACCACATCATTTATGCTAATTCAAAGCAAACCAAATCATTCTAAAATCATTGTTGAAATATCATACCTTGGCTGTAGGGATACGATTCGGTCAGGATAACTTCGAATTAACGATGGCAGTGGCTGCCTCAAAATTTTTGAACACGACAAAGCCTGTGGTATTTTGCCTCTTATTGTTAGCTTGTAGTCTATCATTTTCCTTGGTTAACACAGTCACCCGGTCCTCGAAGGACTTAATTCGGGATTGCAACAGAGGGACATTTGTATAGTATCATTCGAGCCATGAGTTGCATTCATTGCAATGTGGTTGATCGGGCCATGTCATTACAGGTGGGGAGTCTTTTAAATTGCTAGGGGTTCCACTGTCAAACTTGATCCCAGGGAAGTTGGGGTCATCCTTAAGGCATGGTGGGAGGTTGGATACGTAGTCATAGGGCTTGGAAAAAGATAGGTCGTGTGAGTATGGGTACTCCTCGGTTAGAAATCGCTCTATTTCAGAATCTGAGTCTTCACTCAAAACAATGGGTTTCCGATCCGTGTTTTGTTTGGGTTTATTGCGAGCACACCTAGATACCCAATGTGCATCCTTCTTACCCTTGCTATTGACGTCGGTAGTACCCTTGCCCTTTTTTCTTGCAGGCCTATTAACAGGCTTAACACTGTCTTTTAAACATGAATCAGGCAGGGTGTCGGGTAGGTCATCGTTCGGGTAGGTCGAGGGTTCAACATCGGGTAGGAGGGTAGGAGGGGGCCCGACAGGCTCGACAAGGGTTTCAATGACCACAGTCTTGTCCACTTGACCACATTCAGGAGTTACAAAGCCATTCCTCAACAAGAAAGCTTCCCAACAGTCTCCACTCAACCTTAAATGATGGACTATGATAATTTTAATCAAATAGTGATGGAAGAGGTTGGAATTGACCTTCTCCCTCTTATATCATTTGTCCATTTTATACAGACTGGGAGGGAGGTAACGAGGCATATTCAAAGGGAAATCTATGAAATTCATAAGCAATCGGAGATGGTAAAGAAAAACTAAACCATATCTACCTTCGCAAGTAACGAATTGCTTAATAATGGCCAAGAAATCATTCCATCAAGACTTAAGGGCTGTGACCGGCATACTTTTGTCACAACTAATTATTTTCCTCGAGGTAAATAGGAGCGGCCATGGCACTTCATCCACCTTCTTATTCTTAAACCATTTTTGCCCCTTGGCTGACAAACTTGTGGCTGAACTGAGGAATTCGAGTTGGATGTCCCCAACCTTGTCCCTGCATCCATCGAATGTGAGGGAAAAATGCTGAGCGACTGTGAGGTTGAAACCCTCGAAATTTTGAATGAAAACTAAGCAGCCATTACTCTCCAGGTCCTCATGAGAATTATCAAATAACAACAGTGTTTGGACGCCATTAGGTTCTATGCACACTACAAGAGCCATAGGAGAGAGCACACAACCAATAGGGTAAACGGTGAGGGGGTTTGATAGGGTAGGCACAGGATTAAGTTCCCATAGGTTTTCCCAAAACAAACAGAGGTATCCCGAAGTGCAAGGCAGACGTTAATGCTTAGGCGTGCCAGGGTGGTGGACTGGATTGAAACCATGCAAAATATTCATGTTGGCATGTACAACCGACGACGCCTTGGTAATAGATTCATTCAAATCACAATCAGAGCATTGTAAACCAAATATCAAATGGATTATCACATAATCGCGTAGCCAAAACTTGATCTGAATGTTCAAATCAAAAATAACATTTTTATGATATGAAAGAAACCACTATATCGAACATTGCACCAAGGATTTAATGACAATGCTAATGCGTTCTCATGAAACCATTGCACCAAGGAATTTGATCAAAGACAACAGAATATCATATCACCATTGTATCAAGGATTCAATAAAAAACACCAGAATATCACTACATCATGAACTTATAAAATGAAATCATATTAACAAAAGTCAAATGCAAATTGAATAAAGGCTTGGTGTTTTGATAAATGTATGATCAGTAATGAGATAGGGGTGAAAAAAAAAATTTATAACCACATGAACCAGAAGGATTCATAACAATCCAAAGATGATTTTAATGCCATCGATATGACTTGCGACTCAAGGTTTTCACACTTGCAGTCGTGAAAATGAAAACGAAAGGTAGGTGTGCGAATGTGCAAGATAATAGTGTCATTTTGGTTTAAGGAATTGCAACGAGTATTGAGGGTTTAAAACCCTTGTGTAGGCAGCTTGTAAGGAAAGAATAAAATTGCAAAATGGCTACCAACAATGGTGACACACTGGTAGAAGCAGTTATCTCTACCAAAAGAACAAATCCAGATTAGAATAATTAGAATAATTCTAACTCAAAAACAACTAGAAAACTGTTTAAACATCATCATTAATCATAAAAATTGCAGCTGTGCTTAAAAGATGAAAACTGATAACAGTCTTAAGACGAGCGAGTCATGATATTAAAGATAAAATCTTCAATACTGTTGACAGAGCCACTGCTGCCAGCAGGCGTCCATAGCCTCGATAGGGTTTCCATTTAACCCACTCTGATATCTATATCCTGCCAGGAAGTTCTAGATCAGAATAAAGGACATTTTAAGGTCAAGAGATTTCATATTTGCAAATTTTCATATACCGGACATTGCTTCGCTGCCAGCAGGCCTGTTCAGTACCCCGACGAAGTTGTCTTGGCATCATGCATGCATTTACCTGCTACCAGCAGACCTGTTCAGTATCCCGACTGGTTTACAGGCACTTCCCACAGCTCCTTAATGATTTTTTCGATTTTTAAAGATATATAATTGAGCGGGGTGACGCTGAAAATTTTAGACATATTTTTTACAGACCTTGAAAGTTTTTTTTTTTTTTTTTAAATTGTCCTTCATTAAGATTCAGAGATGGTTTGTTTACAAAACCGACCTTCGAAAGTAGGGAGACATCTTCCAAGTTATTCCCTTAAGGAACAGGGACAACATAAGAAGATAATGGATGATCGTGACAGGCTTCACTTACAGATTGAAATCAATAAACTTCTTTCAAACAGCAGTCTTTCCTCAACATGGCTGTAAATTTCAAAACTATATTATAATTGATGTTTAGACAACTTTTCAACAGTCATTTCAGAGAAGGAATTTTCTGTTTTCTTTGTCTGAACAGTTCATAATGTAGGTATGTGTATTTCCAAAAGCAAAAACTGATAAGCGTAAGGGAAAAATCAAAACCAAAACAACAAAAGAAAATCAAACAAAAGAAAAATATTTACACAGTATACACAGGGTTGTCATCAAGCGAAATACCTTTTCAGAGCTTGGCCATTCACCGGATAGGTGTCTGGCTGTCCCTCTAGATTCTGTAATCGGAAAGATCTGGGACCCAATTTCTCAGCAATTAAAAACGGTCCTAGCCATAAGTTATGAAACTTCGTGTGTTCTCCCTTTCCCTCATGTGGTTTGTCCCATTTTAGGACAAGGTCACCTACTTCAAAGTTCCTATCAGAGGTAGAGTTGGAATCAAACCATTTTTTGACCACTAGTTGATGCTGATTTAACTTACATTTTGCTTGAGCTCTTACCTCTTCTAGTTTTATTAAACTGTTAATTCGATTCTCCAAAGGGGGTAGTTTTCTTCTTATAATTTATGTGATAGATGTAGTGAGGGAAGAAGAATATGTGGTGGCATAATTGCTTCTCTTCCATAGACGAGAAAGAAGGGAGAGTTACCTACAACAGTTTTCGGTGTTACTCTATCATCCCAGATTGCGTTTAACAGTGCATTATGCCAATTTTTGTGATTTTCAGATACCGTTCTCTTGATGATTTTAATGAGATTCTTATTTGTTGATTCTGCCAACCCATTTCCCTGGGTGTAGTAGCTGGCAGAATATTTCAATTTAATTCCCTTTTCTAGAGCGAACTCACTCATCTAAAGAGACAAAAAATAAGAAGCGTTATCGAATACTAAACAGTCAGGGATACCAAAACGAGTAATAATATTCAAATTTAAAAAGGAAATTACCTGACTGGTATTTACAGCTCTTAAGGGGGCAGCTTCAGACCACCTGGTGAATTAATCTGTGGTTGTTATGATAAACTTATGCTACTGTGAGGATGGCGGATTGCTTGGACCTATAATATCAAGACCCCACTGCTGAAAAGGGGAGTCTACTGAAACAGGCTGCAAAGGAAAGGCTGGTTTCTGTATCCGCTCAGATGCTTTTTGAAAAATAATACACTTGCGACACAAGACATGAGCATCTCTAAAAAGTGTAGGCCAGTAATAAATAGCTCTTAAAACTTTATGGGTAGTGGTATCCCCACCAAAATTCCCACCAGCTTATCCTGCATGCGGTTCTAGTAAGACCTTTTCTGCTTCATCTTTCTCAAGACAACGCATTAGTACTCCATCAAAATTTTGACGAAACAGAATACCATTAATCAACTAAAAGGAGACATATTTTAATCTTAATGCGCTTCTTTTAGTGGGATCCAAGTGACGGGGGGCTGACCCATGTTCAAGACAGAATTTTATATCATCATACCAGGGACTGACAGAGTTTTGTGCATAGCAGATTGAATTTTGATTGTGTTGTTCTGGGTTTGACATATCGTTTTCTTCTTGTTGTCCTATTGTTAAGTCAACAACTAAATTGGATAGACCTTGGCCTCTCACTATTTGAGCTGGGGTGATTTCTATGTCATACTCTTTTAAGGAGGTAACCCAGTTCGCCCTCTTTTCCCCTAGTTCTTTCTGTACTAACAGATTTCTGACGATTGGGTAAGGGAAAATAATTTTCATCCTAGATTTTAAAAGATAAGATCGAAAGTGCTTGAATGCTTTAAAAACAACATAGTCTTGCTGATCTACCGTTGGGTAATTAAGTTCCACGCCTTTGAAAGTAGAGCTCATAAAGACAATTGGGACTTCATTGTTTTCAACATTCTTTTGAGTCAGGACAACAGCGTAGGAGTGGTCAGAAGCTAATGTGTAGAGCGTGAAGTCTTGCGAAAAGTCGGGGCTCATGAGAGAAGGAGCGTCTATTATGGCCTTTTTTATTGAATTGAAATCTTGGTTTTCTAAGGGTCCCTAATGATATTGCGCATCTTTCTTAATTAAATTCTGTAAAGGTCTCACCATTTTGGAGAAACTGGGGACGAATCTCCTGACAAAGTTTATCTGGCCTAAGAAAGACTGCATAGACTTTTTGGATGAGGGAGGGGGAAGTTTCGATATGACTTGAGTCCTTTCAGGGTCGATAATCGTCCCTTTGCTTGACACAATAAATCCTAAGAGTTTACCTTGTTCTACTGCGAAGATAGTTTTTTTAGGATTCAAGGAAATGTTGTACTTACGACATCGCTGTAGAACGACTCTTAAATGAGCTAGATGATTAGTTTTGTTTTTGGAAAATACAGTAACATCATCTAGGTAAACTACGACATATTGATTGATTAAGCCTCGGAAAGCGATGTCCATCGCTCTTTGGAAAGTGGCGTCGGCATTAATGAGTCCAAAGGGCATTTTCCTATAAGCATAGGTGCCCCATGGAGTGCGGAAGGTAGTTTTAAGTTGGTCTGGAGGAGACATCAGGACTTGGTTATACCCTGAAAAACCATCCAATAAGGATAGTCTTTCAGAACTAGATACCTGTTGAAGGATCTGTTCCATGGGTGGGACAGGGTAGTTGTCTTTATCAGATGCTCTATTGAGGTTTCAGAAATCGACGCATAGTCGGATTTCACCACTCTTCTTTCTGACAGGGAAAAGGTTAGAAACCCATTGCGTGTGCCTAACTGGGAAGATTATCTTAGCATTCAAGAGTTTATTTAATTCTTTTTTGACGGTCGGTTCGAGCTTAGGGTGCATTTTTCTTAACTTTTGTTTAAATGGTAAGGTTTGGGGTTTCATAGGAATGACGTGTTGTATAATGTTAGGGTCAAAAGTTTTAAGGTCGTCATACATCCATGAAAAAACATATTTGAATTCCTTAAAATTTTTAATAAATGCGTCTTTCTCTTGTTCAGAACACCCCAACCCTAAATTAATGCACTGTGGATTGTCATTAGTTCCCAAGTTTACTATTTCATATGATAAAGAGGAACTATTTGTTTTACAGTTGACCGATTTTTTGAATTTGTCTTGAAGATCGTAAAATTTTTCTAATCTAACTACAGATTTAGGGATAGAATTTACCATGTCCGATGAAGATTTAGGAGATCTCGGATCTGGTATTACTGTGAAATCGCGCAGATTGTCGTCATGAGTGCATTCGTCGATCACCACGCCTTGGAAAGTTTCTTCCATATGCAGGAAACTGATAATTTGTTGATCGTCGTCGAAGACTCTGCAATTCGTGATGTTTTCAGGAACGGATGGCTTGAACAACAGTTCGACGGAGAATGCATTCGGGAACAATCCTTCTGCAGGAAAGAGTTTCGAAGATACATTAGCTAATAAATTGGCTTTCGAATTATTCAATCTAGGAATAGAATTTATGTTGAAAGCATAAAACTTATTCATTAGATTCCATACCTCAAATTGGTAGGTTTTAAGATGCGGAGACAGACAGTGGATAGAATCTCTTACCTGTCTAACCACGATTTCTGAATCGCCAAAGACAATCAAATTTTGAATGTTCATATCTAATTATTTTCTGAGGCCTTGCAATAAAGCCTCATATTCTGCTGTGTTATTAGTACATTCAAATTCTAACCTGCATGCAATCAGGGTTTTGTTACCTGCTAGATCAATAATAACGCATCCCGCAACAGCTCCTTCTTTGGACTTTGACCCGTCAAAGTAAAGAGACCATATTTGATTTTTATCAGGTGCATGAGACCATTGTGTAGAAACTACTGGCTGCATATATGCTACAATATCGGACTGTTGTTCTAGATTAATGATAGCGGAAGTCTCGACAATGAAATTGCCGAAAAAGGTATCCATCCCTTGTATTTCGGGTGAATCGGTAGAAGGGGTAAATGGTTCATTAGGATCATTTAATTATGTGACTGTGAGATTTAGGTAGCTTTCACGATTTACCTTGATTTTGTTGGGTTTGCTGTTCTCGGGTAGCCACAGGTGAGACCAATCTGTCATGAAATAGCCGTGTAGCTGCTCTAACCAGTCTCTTCTTAAAAACAAACCATAAAATTCTAGAATATCCACAACAATAATATCAATCACTTGATGAACTTTGGGGTTAGACGATAATCTTATAAGCACATTCCTTAATTTCCCTATAACTTTAACACTAGTTCGATCAAGTTGGATGATTTTTAAGGTGGATGGTTCAACTTCAGCATTAATCTTCTGACACACAGACCATGACATTACATTGGATGACGCTCCTGAATCTACCATACAATTGTGCACGTTCCTATTAAAGATTTCGAAAGTTAACAAAAATGGATGTACATTTCTGCGAGTACTAATGGTGGAAGCTTGTGGCTTTTTACTCGCAGCCTCTAAAGCTAATTTATCTACATTTTCTACATTATTTACAGGAAGGCCTCCCTTCTCATGAGGATTAGAGTTGTTCTTAGCGGAAGCCTTTTGGGGAACTTTTGGATTGTTCTGAACAACCTTGTTACTGCTTGGATTACCGTTTTTGCTATTCTCTGCGATATTCTGTAACATGAAACGAAAACTTTAATAATTCATAAACATAAATGTTATCCCTTAAATTTTTTAGATCTTCAACTAAATCATAATCTAAGTTTGGGTTTAAATGACACTATTTAGTCTCAGCTGGTTTAGATTGTTTTGGGGGCAAAGTCGTAGTGTTTTCAGAAGAAGATTTGTTTGTTGTCTTACTCCTAGTATTGTAGGGATGTACTGTCTCGAAATTAGCTTGAAAAATGATATCCGAGCAGTGTCCAAAAATGTTCGGAGAAGGTTCTTCTTCTTCAACTACTTCCTTAGAAGTCTCAGAAGGCATCAAGTTATCCTGGGCTTCTAGAATCGTTTGAAGAGAAAATTGCAGGCTTTCTAGATTTAGGCCCTCGGCATTTGAATTAGGTCGGTTGGGAAAAGGCTTCCTAAACGGGGGTTTGTAAGGCCCTTTGCTCGAAGAATCTTCTTCGGCCGTCCTTTTCAAATCTATAACTTGATTTGACAGTTTTTGAATGACTATTGTTAAGTTTTCTAAATATGAGCTTTTAGGTTGTGTATTATTTTGAGCAGGTCTAGGGAGGATTTCGATTTTCTTTTTGGAAGATGAACTAGTCTCTGTTTCGTTGCTAGTGGTGTCCTTTAAACTAAGGATGTCTTTCTCAATCTGACTGGCCTCTTCGAAGGCCTCTAACAACATGGCTTTCTTAGATCGCTTTACCCAAATGGCTATACTTTGATGTAAGGCTTTAGTATAGTATGCTATGATAAGATTCTCAGCAGGCATCGAATCCATAGGGATTCGGTTCTTTAGTGTTAAGAATATTTGTTTAATGTCTTTGATTTTCTCTTTGGGTTTCATCTTTAAACTATAAATCTCCATGACTAGAACTTTTGGAGACTTATCGTCTCTAAACTTCTCAAGAAAGAAGGATTCAAACTTCTCCCACGACACGATGGTATGGGGATGCTGGGAAAAGTACCAAGTAGATGCATTGCCCTTGAAAGTATAGGGGAAAAACCTACAGACTACGTCTTCGTGCTTGACATTACGAAGTCTAATGCCTAACATAAAAAATTTAATGTGATCTTCGACGATCTGTTCAGAGTCAGGGTCAAACTTGGGGAGCCACTTCTCTGGATGTTTGGGTAAGGGATGCTGAGGCCCGGGTATGGCTACTGCATCTTGGTCGAGCCAGGGTCTGGCAAGAATTTTCTGGTTGGCTATTGGTGTGGGCGGTGTGGAAGGCTGGGAAGAGGAATTGCCTTCGTTAGAAGAAGAAGGGGATGATGGAGGTGGTGAGGGTGGTATTCCAGCTCGTTCTACAGCAGGAGTGAGGATTGGATCTGTAGGGTTTAAAGTGAGGTTAGTTCCTCCAAGTTGTTCTATGATATCAAAGAAATCTAATGGTTGGTCCAAAGGTCAATTTGGTTGTCTTAAACGGGCGAAGACACTATGGGTTCTTATGAGAGATTGTCAGGCAATCTCCTGTACATCACTACTTGTAGGATTTGGGGTTACTGGTTCAACTGTGATCCATAGATCGTCGTTGGATGTGGTTTCTATTTGTGGGACGATTATGTCGTTTGAATGAATTCTTGTCACTATAGGTGAGCGGTTGGGTGGTGGAGGAGTCTTACGACTGCCTCGTGCCATTATGAATTTTCAGGCCCTCCTTCTAGCGCCATTTGTTGACGTGCGAAATTGACCACTCGTCAACTGGAGGAGTGGATCCGGTCCGGGGTTGTCTAAATAACCCAAGATGTTTGGATTAACCCACTCCGACGGGTTTAGCGGCTCCATTAGCCGATCTAAGTCCTAGGAAAGTGAAATAAAAACTAAACTAAAGAAACTAATCTAAGTGAAAAACAACTACTGTAAACTATATACAAATCAAAACTATATATATATATATATATATATGGTTTACTTACTAATATTATAAAACAATAATTCTACTTATTAAATGTTCAGCTATCAATACAATTAAATCTCAATTATATATGTACAGTATTTACAGAATACAAATTTTGATCAAAATTTGTAAAATCATTTGTAAATTGTCTTATGACAGCGAAGCTATTATTTTTGGATTTTTTATAACTTTTATAAATAGGAAGTAAATTGACATCTATCTAACTAAGAAAAAAGAATAGTAATATGTGCTAAGAAATGAAATGATAGCTATCTAACTAAGTAATAAAAACAACAATATGTATTATATATCTGTTTGAACTACAATGAATCCTTATATTAATTAAACTACTAGAATAAAATAACAAACTGACCTGAAATTATCGCCTCCTACTTGTCCTGTGCACAGTACTCGATTTAGTTGTTTGATGGGGGAAACCCACACCAAATTTTGCAAAAAAGCTTCTCGTAAACATGAAGCACAGACGCTCTTGGATACGAATGACAGAACAAACAAGAGATATAGCAACAACAATTTTATAGTTTATAGATCATCACATTTAGAGAAATCCCAGTGTGAAGATTTATACATAACTGTTCATTTAACAAAGAAGATAAACCTTCTATTCATTAAATTCAAACATGGTAATTGCTGTAAGTAAAATGAGATACATCAAATATGGACAAATCTTAATTCATATCGCATTAACCTTTAACAAATCTTGATATCTAAAGTAGACAATAATTTGATTACAAATTAAAATGCACAGAAACTTGAACAAAAGTAAGATAAATTGAAGCTAAAGCCATACAACAAATCCACTTCTATTCGAGTCTGTATAATCATCAGCCCATAGTCTCTGTTCTCCCAATAGTGATGGCTTGTTTACAAAAAATAATAAGTATATAAAGGCCACATGGTGAAACATTCCCTGTGGAAATCATTAAAACTATTTGCACAAAATATGGGAACAATCTCCCAAATTGCTATTCCTATCTAAGACTAACAACCTAATCCCAAAACTGTGTAACAAAAAGCATGTTCAAAACTGCCATAATCGATCCAATTTCCATTGAAATTCGTGTGTACCTGTGGATTCACAAAAAATAACAATTTTAGATTGTGTTTAATTGTAAAATCAAACAAAAATTCAAATTTTATGACTAGCTACAGAATCTCACGATTCTGTAGCTAGTCATATTTCCAAACAGAATTGTATTAAATTAATCTAATGGTAATAGAAATGTATGCGATATATCACACAAATCCTTTATTACTAATTCAAAGCACACCAAAATCGTTTATGCTAATTCGAAACAAATAGAATCGTATTGAATCAATTCAATCAAAACAAAACTATATTCAATTTTTCAAACAAATCTTTTATACTAATTCAAAGCAAACACAATCGTTTATGCTAATTCAAAATAAACCAAATCATTTATGCTAACTCAAAACAAACCACATCATTTATGCTAATTCAAAGAAAACCAAATCATTCTAAAATCATTGTTGAAATATCATACCTTGGCTATGGGGATACGATTCGGTCATGCTAACTTCGAATTAACGATGGTAGTGGCTGCCTTAACATTTTTGAACACGACAGAGCCTGTGGTCTTTTGCCTCTTATCGTTAGCTTGCAGTCCATCATTTTCCTTGGTTAACACAGTCACCCGGTGCTCCAAGGACTTAATTTAGGATTGAAAAAGAGGGACATCTATATAGTATCGTTCAAGCCATGAGTTGCATTCATTACACTGTGGTTGATCGGGCCGTGTCATTACAGGTGGGGAGTCTTTTAAATTTCCAGGGGTTTCACTGTCAAACTTGATCCCGGGGAAGTTGGGGTCATCCTTAAGGCATGGTTGGACGTTGGATACGTAGTCACAGGGCTTGGCAGAACACAGGTTGTGTGAGTATGGGTACTCCTCGGTCAGAAATCGCTCGATTTCAGAATCTGAGTCTTCACTCAAAACAATGGGTTTCTGATCCATGTTTTGTTTGGGTTTATTGCGAGCACACCTAGATACACAACGTGCATCCTTCTTACCCTTTCTATTGACGTCGGTAGTACCCTTGCCCTTTTTTCTTGCAGGCCTATTAACAGGCTTATCACTGTCTTTTAAACATGAGTCAGACAGGGTGTCGGGTAGGTCATCGTTCGGGTAGGTCGAGGGTTCAACATCGGGTAGGAGGGTAGGAGGGGGCACGACAGGCCCGACAAGGGTTTTAGTGACCACATTCTTGTCCACTTGACCACATTCATGAGTTACAAAGACATTCCTCAACAAGAAAGCTTCCCAACAATCTCCACTCAACCTTAAATGATGGACTATGATAATTTTAATCAAACAATGATGGAAGAGGCTGGAATCGTCCTTCTCCCTCTTATATCATTTGGCCATTTTATATAGACTATGAAGGAGGTAAGGAGGCATATTCAAAGAGAAATCTATGAAATTCATAAGCAGCCAGAGATGGTAAAGAAAAACTAAACCATATCTACCTTCGCAAGTAAAGAATTGCTTAACAATGGCCAACAAATCATGCCATCGAGACTTAAGGGATGTGACTGGCATACCTTTGTCACAACTGATAATTTTCCTCGAGGTAAATAGGAGCGTCCATGGCACTTCATCCACCTTCGAATTCTTAAACCATTTCTGTCCCTTGGCTGGAAAACCTGTGGCTGAACTGAGGAATTCTTCGTTCAATTCAAGTTGGATGTCCCCAACTTTGGCCCTGCATCCATCGAATGTGAGGGAAAAATGTTGAGCGACTGCGAGGTTGAAACCATCGAATTTTTGAATGAAAACTAACCAACCATTACTCTCCATGTCCTCACGATCATTATCAAATAATAGCAGTGTTTGGACGCCATTAGGTTCTATGCACACTACAGGAGCCATAGGAAAGAGCACACAGTCAATAGGGTAAATGGTGAGGGGGTTTGACAGGGTAGGCACAGGACTAAGTTCGCGCAGGTTTTCCCAAAACAAATAGAGGTAGCCCGAGGTGCAAGGCAGATGTTAATGCTTAGGCATGCGAGGGTGGTGGAGTGGATTGAAACCATGCAAAACATTCATGTTGGCATGTACAACCGATGATGCCTTGGTAATAGATTCATTCAAATCACAATCAAAGCATTTTAAACCAAATATCAAATGGATTATCACATAATCACGTAGCCAAAACTTGATCCAAATGTTCAAATCAACAATAGCATTTGTATGATATGAAAGAAACCACTATATTGAACATTGCACCAAGGATTTAATTACAATGTTAATGCGTTCTCATGAAACCATTGCACCAAGGAATTTAATCAAAGACAACATAATATCATATCACCATTGTATCAAGGATTCAATCAAAAACACCAGAATATCACCACATCACGAACTTATAAAATGAAATCATATTAACAAAAGTCAAATGCAAAGTGAATAAAGGCTTGGTGTTTTGATAAATGTATGATCAGTAGTGAGATAGGGGTGAAAAATAAATAAAATTATAACCACATGAACCAGAAGGATTCATAACAATCCAAAGATTATTTTAATGCCATCGATATGACTTGCGACTCAAGGTTTTCACGCTTCCAGTCGTGAAAATGAAAATGAAAGGCAGGTGTGCGAATGTGCAAGATTATAGTGTCGTTTTCTTTTAAAGAATTGCGACGAGTATTGACGGTTCAAAACCCTTGTGTAGGCAGCTTGTAAGGAAAGAATAAAATTGAAAAATGGCTACCAACATACCTCCAACTAATGAAATCAAATCATATCGGGTAACCTTGGAATTTACAATTGTTGTTGCAGCCTCCACGTTTTTAAATACTACGTTGCATGTAGGTTTATTTGAATTTTTTACAGTCATTAGGATGTATAACTTGTTAATGGGCCTGCTCTATAACCTTTTGATCGAGAAAGGGTTTGTTGTAGGAGGCTGAGGCACATGCCTGAGTAGGTGAGAAGGGCATTGTAGCAAGGTCTTTAGCAGAATAAAAAAAAAAAAAATGATCATCTTACCCGAAACAAAAATTCTGAGAAATTTACCTCCAAAGGTCGAGGCATGTATCTGCAATGGTCCATTTTTTGGAGAAACGGCTCATGGTGAAGATACAACGGCTCATTTTAGTTCTAAGTTTTAAAGGGTTTGTTCTAATTCACAGCGGTTTGCTCAGAATATCTCCCGTAAAATCGTATCTCCAGCAAACAAAAAAACGAGATTAAACTCTGCTAACAAAAGTGTAAAACTTCAGGGCTTGCAGGGAGTCCTGTAGCTTGACTCAAGAAATCTTATGTAACCTCAAGTTGGAAATTACCTACCTTATCCCTGTTAGCGTCGGAAGTCACTCCTGGATTGCTTGCAGGAGCATAGCCCGACGCCCATCAGTTTTTATGTCACGGTTTGATAAATGGGCGATCAAATGGGTAGAGACTCGAGGAGATATCACTCTAACTCGGGGACTGGATCTGGTACGTAAAGAAAAAAGGAGGTATGGAATCCTAACTTCAGCCAGTGGGTTGATTAAAAGATGAGCAGGTGGAAGACTTAGTAAGAAAGGTGAACAAACAACGCTGGGCAACAGGCTTACAACGGTTTGTAGGGGAAAAACTCTGAACACAGGATCCTCCTGGTTCAGGGTTTCAAGAAACTGAATAGAATACTTGACTGGACCCTCCAATTCCAAGTCATTCAGCGTTAAGGAAATCACAGGAACCGATTAGAGACTCCGTAACTATTATAGTGATCCATTACAACATCATCCTATAATAGCTACAACTCGACTGGATCCTCCAATTCCGAGCTGCTCTAACACAGTATAACAAAGATGTAAGGAAACTGACATTCATAAGGCAAGAAGTCTCAGAAGTCTAGAAATAACCAGAAAACAGTGCTTCATTAAATTTTTCCAACCGGGAGCTCTGCTCAACCATCGATACTTACAAAAATGTGAGAAAACTCCTCTAAATACTTAGAGCAAAAACATAGAATCCAATTCGAGACATCGCAATTAAGACATTACGTCTGCATGTTTACTGTGCCTGCAGTCTCTAGACAGTCGTGAACTTTAGTCAGACGCAATCGCGCTCCAAAAGGACCTGTGAATGAATTGACAAGCTTAAAGTCATTTCTGGACTTTCCATTTATGGTGGAAACGATGTCCAACCACCATCAACTGCTGCAATAATTGTTTCATTGGGATCAAGAAAGGCCCCGGTCGACTCTGTACCTATAGGACATGGGGGCCTTCTCATTCTGCCATTTGGATTTGCTTGGAGAATTCATGGCGAGACTAGCGGGTAGACATGGAGGCCGTCATGATGACTGGAGGATTTGACATGAAGTGGTGAATGGACGGTGATCAAGCCGGGGTGACTTGACATGCTCGGTGTGGATATGGGATGAGGAGAGGCCATGTGGATGGATGTGGCAGAGGGAAAGAAATAGGGAAAATGCAAGTTGAAGAATTCATAGGTTTTGAAGTGTACAAGCCAGGTGGAGGAACACAGGGGCTAGGAAAAAACTGTGGTTGGCATGACACGGGGATATGACGTGGCGGCAAGGGATAGGTATGTGATGAGGTTTCGGGGTTTCGGGGTTTCGGGGATTCGGGATTCGCGGTGCCGAGGTGCACATGTACCCATAACTCTCGATCCTCCGATTTGCGATGAGCTCCGCCTCCATAAGCTAGCCCATACTGGGTAGACCATGAACCATATGACCACTACCTCTGTGTGACCATAGTTAACCCTCCATCGGAGTTTCGACATTCACGATGACACGATGTTTGTGTCCACGGGACTTGCAATTTTCCGATTGCCGATGCGCCTTTCGTGCTAGCCTTTCGACTAGGCCCTGGTCCATGTGACCACTACCATAAGCCCTCGACCATACTCTCCATTGGGATTTCATGGTTTGTGATGTTAACGAGCACCCATCCTCCAGACTCGTGATTACCCGATCCCCGATGGCTCATGGTCGTTGACCTTTCAATGGTGTTCTCCCCCTCGTGAAAGCTTGCCACCTGTCCTCCACGATTGACAGTTGTTCCCCACCGATCGGGAAATCACGTATCGCGATTCTACAATGCACAAAACTCTCGCTCCCGGGATCTCCGATATCCCGATTCCCGATGAAGCCCTCCTGTGGAGCTTTTGCCACTTCTCATGTTCATGATCAGGCTCGCTTGCTTGACTCGGGCCCCAAGCAGATTTCTTCTGTGTGCTGCACTTGGGCACTTATCGCGCAGTCCTACAGACCCGCGTACCTTTGTTCCCCGATACCATAATTGTTGCTAACATTAGGTTCCATGGGGGATAGATTCGTCCCTGTGATGCTCTAAGGACTCATTTTGCAGTTCCAGTGCCTCGCTGTTAGTCTATGGAGTCATTATTAGGCCGCAAAAAATTAAAATGGAAACGAACTAAGAAAGAAAAAGAACAATATTTACAAACAAAGGAGCCATCAGAGGCTCAGACAAAACATTTCTTCAGGAAGTGCCCATTCACTGGGCTGCTGAAAAATTCTTCACCTTCCAAATCTCGCAACCTGTATGTGTTATTTGAGAAAGTCTCGGAGATTCTGAAAGGCCCAATCCACAGGGCTTCAAATTTGCTGTGTTTGCCTTTATCTTATTTAGGAGCATCCCATTTCAGCACCAGGTCTCCTATCTGGAACTGCTCCTTCTTGGCCTTCTTATTGAAGACTTGCTTGATCTTTTGCTGATGGTCCCAAATTCTGTCCACTGTCTGCTCCCTAGCCTGCTGGACCTCTACTAGCTGATGAATTCTTCTGATCATGTCATTGGGCTCTTCCTAATAATCTTGGAGGAATTTCGCTGCAGGAATGGCCAGCTGAGAAGGGAAGACGGCTTCGGCTCCGTAGACTAACTGGAAAGGGGAGAGACCTATAGATCTCTTTGTAGTCACCCGATCAGCCCATAGGGCGAATTTCAACTTTGAATTCCAAGCCATTTTGTTGTCTTCCAACAACCTTTTGATGATCCTTATCAGGATTTTGTTGGAGGATTCCGCTAGACCATTGCCCTGTGGATAATATGGGGTGGAGTGAATCAATTTGATCCCGAACTGTTCACAGAACTTGGCTAGTGTCTCAGATCTGAAAGCGGCTGCATTATCAGTGACAATCTTATTTGGGCAACCGAACCTTGTGATGAGGTCCTCCAAGAATCCAATGATTACCTTATGGGAAGCACTCCTGGTGGGGATAGCTTCAATCCACTTGGTAAAGAAATATGTAGCAATCAGGATCCACCTGTGCTAGCCACTAGAAGCAAGGTGAACTTCTCCAAGGAAATCTAGGCCCCACTGCTGGAAAGGCCCTGAAACCACCACTGGTTTTAACGGTAGAGACTTGAGCTGCTGCTTTCCTGCAAATTTTTGACATTTGATGCAGTCTCTGACCCTCTTGCAGACATCAGTGAACACGGTAGGCCAGTAGTACCTAGCCCTGAGGATTTTGTGGGCTGTGGCTCTCCATAAATGGTGCCCTCCACATAGGCTGCTGTGAAATTCATCCACGATCATCTCGACCTCTGGTGGACTTATGCATTTTAAAAGCACCCCCAGTGGGTCTTTCCAATATAACACTTGATCGACTAGGCAGTGTCTGACTGCTTTGATCTTTAGAGCTCTTGATTTGCTTATTTGCAGGTCGTCTGGAGGCCGCAGCTCCTGTAAAAAGTATATGATATCCTTATACCAAGGACATCGACCCAATGGGGGCTCCCTTCGATGGTCTACGTCGGGCAGTCGATCCTGCTGAATACCTAAGCATTCGTTGATGAAACTTATCCCCAACGCTTGGTAGTTTGCTTCAGCCAACATCTTGGCTAAACCTTGACCTTTGATCAATTTGGTGGGCCTTATCTCCAGGTCAAATTCCAGGGTTTTGGCTATCCATTTACTCCTTCTCCCATCCATATCAGGCTGAATAAGAATGTCTTTAACAACAGCCAAGGGGACATAAGCGATGATCTTTGACTGCAGGAGGTAGGTTTTAAAAGCTTTGAGAGCTTTTACTAGAGCATAAGACTGCTTTTCCATAGTGTCATACCTGACTTCGACATCCCTCAATGCTCGACTGAAATAAGAAATAGGCTGCTCTAGCCCATTTTCATTTGTCTATAATAGAACAACAACCACTGTGTCAGGTGAGGCAAAGGAGAAAATAAGGAAATCCTTTCAGTAGTCGGGACTGATAAGCACAAGAGCTTCAGTCAAGGCCTTCTTGATTTGTTCAAAGGAATGCCGTGATTGAGGGGTCCACCTTACTTCATTCTCTTTCTTTAACATGGCTATTATAAGCTTTACCTCCTCAGCAAAGTTAGGCACAAACCTCCTCAAAAAATTAATTTTTCCGAGGAAAGATTGGACCTCCTTCCTGGACCTCGAGATTGATAAGGCTTGTATCGCCTCAACTCTACTGGGGTCAATCCTGACTCCTTCTACTGATACTATGTGGCCTAGTAACTTTCCCTTCTATAGGGCGAATAGAGATTTCTTGGGGTTTAATGAAATGCCAAACTTTCTACATTTCAAGAAAACTTTGCTGAGATGGTGACGATGTTCTTTATCATATTTTGAAAACACCGTGATGTCATCCAAATAAACGACCACAAATTTATCCTTTTCCCCAACGAAAGCTATGTCCATGGCACGCTGGAATGTCGCCCCTGCATTCATTAGTCCGAATGGCATCTTGGCATACATGAATGTGCCCCATGGAGTGGTGAATGTTGTCTTTTCCCTGTCCTCAGGCAGAACAAAGACTTGATTGTAGCCACAGAAACCATCAACCATGGACATCCTGGAAGCTCCTGTCACCCTTTGCAGTATATGTTCCATCTTTGGCAAGGGGTAGATATCCTTCCGTGAGCTCCTGTTTAGGTTTCTGAAGTCTACATAGAGTCGGATTTCTCCATTCTTTTTCCTTACTGGCACCAAGTTGGCCACCCACTCTGAATATCTTAGTGGCACAATGATCTGAACTTGAAGCAGCTTCTTCACTTCCCTCTCCATGATAGGCAACAACATGGGATTAATCTGTCTCAGCTTCTGCCTGAATGGCTTTTCCTCCTCCTTTAATGGAATTTTATACTCGATGAAAGAGGTGTCATAGGTTTTGAGGTCTTCGTAGGTCCAGGCAAACACATCAGCAAATTCCCTCAAAAGTCCAATGTATTCGGACCTCTTCTCCTCTGTCAGACTCTTTGACAATTTGACAAACTTGGGCTCACCCTTGGTCCCAATGTTGCACTGAATAGTACAAGCATCCTCCTCTGAGACTTTTCCCTTTAACGATACTTCATTTCCATCAAAAATTATTTCCAAAGGAACCTGTCCTCTGGGAATGTGGTTGCTGGGCAGCTGTACAATGTCACGCCCTGCAATCTTATTCAGAAAATTACCCCCATCAAGCTCTTCCTATGAGACGACGTCTTGGTCAATGTGCATTTCTGAAAATTCCTTGATAGTCTCCAAGAACCTCTTGACCTTGAGATCATCCTTGAATACCTTCCAATGTTTGACGTTGTCAGGTATGGAGGGCCTGTATTTTACCTCTACATCATATTTGAATTTGGGCAGCAAGGGTATTTGAAATTGCTAGCCGATGTAGCCAAGGAATCTGCCATTATGTTCTCCTCTCTTAGGATGAATGAAATGTTGAATGCTGAGAAGAAACTGTCGACTAGGTCCCATACCTCATTTCTGTAGCTTCTGAGTCGAGGATGCTTAGCCTGATAAGCGTTCCTGATCTGCTGAACTACCAACTCTGCATCATCGAACACTGCTACTTCCTGAATTCCCATTTCCCTCGCAGCTCTCAATCTCAGAACAAGAGCCTCATACTCTGCCACATTGTTCTTAGCTTCAAATTCTAATTTGTATGACAGAGATATGGTTTTTTGAGCAGGTGAAACAAAAACCACCCCAGCTCCAGCGCCTTCCCCGGAAGAGGCTCCATCAAAGAACAATTTCCAGATGGGGGTGATGGAGGGAGGAAGTTTGGGGGAACTGGTGGGCTGCTTTCTAAGTTTGAGAGGAGGCTCGAGGGCATGGGTGAGTTGTAGTAAACTGGAGCCTAAGTCAGTGTCTAAGGCAAAGATGGGATGGTTGGTAGGGTTGGCCTCATTGCTGATTATATAGGCCAGTTGGGCTTCCCTGTATAGTCTTCTATGATCTCCTCCAAACATTGGGATAGTAGCATATGTGAAGTCCATCTGCAAGGTTCCCCCCAGTCTTTTTATCCAAGATCTTGATAATAGCATACCGAACTTGGGGGGGACATCAGCTACTACAATATCCATGACCACACTCTTCATGCGCAGTTGAAACAAGGTCACAACCAGGTCTTTGATAACTCCAAGACACTGAACTCTCCTGGAGTCAAAGGAATAGAGGTCATGATAGGCTCGGGTAACTTCTAGCCCTAAATCCTCCATGACAGTTTTGGGCATGAGGTTGTGAGAGGCCCCTGAATCCATCAAGTAGTTGTGCAGCACTTTGTCATGTATGTTCAAGGATGTGTAGAAAGGGGGGGATGAGTCATCTCTATTTTCTACCATGGGCCCCAGGACAACTGCTGGATTTTCATCTTGGAGGTTTATGGAGTCTGAGGGAAGGCATGAGGCTTCAGAATGTAAAAGTTCAGAGAAGCGCTTTTTGAATTCATCATGTTTAATCAACTCAGTGAGGGGCACAGGGATCCTGATCTTTTGGATCTCATGCTCGAAGTTAAAAGAAGATGCAGGTTTTGTAATTTCTTTTATTTCAGGAACATGATTATGGACAACAGGAGAGAGGGGTTAGGCCTTCTTACCTCTATGACCATCTTCTACTGCGTTAGCAGGCTTTTCTGTTCTAGTGGACTACTCAGGAATATCAGGTGTTGCTGTCCTTTTGTTGGACCTCAGGTTGTACCTGCCTTGACCGCCGCCAGCCTTTTCTCCCTTGCACAAATCATTTAGCTGACTGTCCATGAGAGATTCCTCGTATGCCAATTGAGTGAGATGAGGAAAAGGAGGAGTGTCTCCAAAGAAATGGATTTCAGGATCAAGTTCGTCTGTTTCTCCTTCTTCTCCCTCAGCCAAAAAATTGTTTTGAAAAGGTGCCTGAATTTTTTGGTCATCTCTGTCTCTTTGCAACATCGGGGAAGTGATATTGTTTGGCCTCCAAAAACCTTCTTTGTTTTCGGTGCTCTGAGGGCCCTTGTATGCTTTCCTTCTCTCTACCTTTAGTCTTTCCATCTCTGTAGACAGAGACTTCACCATTTTGGTCAGTTCATCTACTTGAAGGTGGGGCACCGATGGGCCAGAAGTTGAGGCTTCGGATTTTCCTTTTCTCCTACCCATGTCAGCCTCGTTCCTTAATCTATTGGCTGCTAATACATTGGATTCCACTTCAATGGCTGCGTCTTGCATTTGAGCCAAGGAGGCGGCTCTTCTTTCTCTCAATAAAAGATAGAAATTGGGGCCAAACGCACTAGCATAGGACATCTTGGTTGAGGCTTCTGATGGCTTGATTTCATCAGGAATCTTATTGTACATTTTATTGAATCTTTTGGAGAAGTCAGAGACAAAATCTCCTTCCATCTTCTTCAAAGACCCAAACTCAGTCATATAATACATGAAATCCTTCTTATCTCCCCACTGCCTCAGGAAAGCATTATCCAGGGCTTCAATTCCAACAATAGATCCAGGAGCTAATCCTCTAAACCATTTCCTTACCTCACCATCCAGGCTCTGGACAAAAACCCTCATCCAGACATCTTCATTTCCAATGTTCAGGTTGTCTGCATAGCTGTAGAAAGCAGCCAGGTGTTCTTCCACGGTTATGTCCCATTCCTCGGTGAACTTGGGCATATATTTCAAGTAATCTCTAGTAGGGAAAGGATTCGTGGGCTGAGGTAAGATCAAGGGAGCATACCTAGCAGCAACTATGGCGTCCATTCTATTCAGAGGGGGATTAGCACCAGCCATAGGAATATTAGGTGGGGGAGAATTTGGAGGAGAAGGAGTTCGCGAAGGGGCTACCGAGAATGAATCTCGGAGTGGGGTGGGAAACAAGAGGTGATTCAAGGAATGGGCTATCGAGCTCAAGTCAGTAGGTGCTCCTCCTTGTGCAGGAGTGGGGAAATCTTCTGTGGTCCTGGGTCTACGCCAGGGTATAGCTTCAGGAGAGAGGGGAGTGACAAGGTCTTGACCCTCCGTTCCCAGACCAGGAGAGGAAAACTTGACAGGAACACTCCCAAAATTTAGGAAATGATAAACTGCAGAGACAGGCCTGTCAAATAACTGAGGAGGATAAAAAGGAGCTCCAACATAAGGATATGGTGGATTACCTGGTCTAGTGATGCATGCTTCTTCTTCAGAGGCCTTTCCCTTTCTGAGCACCGCCTATGGATCTGTTTCAGGCGTAGCTAGAGGCATCTGTGGATGAGACTGCGTATGCCTGCCTCTGAAAGCCACAATTAACAGAGAAGGTTCTCCCCAGTGGAGTCGCCAGGTGCAAATTAGCAATCATGAAAGGCTTCGATAATCCAATGCACCTTCGGATTCAGATGCTCAATGTCGTTCTACCCAGGGAAAATCTTCAATTTCATCCCCGGCAACGGCACCAGAAATGTTAGCGTCAGAAGTCACTCCTGGATTGCTTGCAGGAGCAGAGCCCGACGCCCATCAGTTTTTATGTCACGGTTTGATAAATGGGTGATCAAATGGGTAGAGACTCGAGGAGATATCACTCTAAATCGGGGACTGGATCTAGTACGTAAAGAACAAAGGAGGTCTAGAATCCTAACTTCATCCAGTGGGTTGATTAAAAGATGAGCAGGTGGAAGACTTAGTAAGAAAGGTGAACAAACAACTCTGGGCAACAGGCTTACAATGGTTTGTAGGGGAAAAAATCTGAACGCAGGATCCTCCTGGTTTAGGGCTTCAAGAAAATGAATAGAAGACTTGACTGGACCCTCCAATTCCAAGTCATTCAGCATTAAGGAAATCACAGGAACCGATTAGAGACTCCGTAACTATTACAGTGATCCATTACAACATCATCCTATAATAGCTACAACTCGACTGGATCCTCCAATTCTGAGCTTCTCTAACACAGTATAACAACGATGTAAAGAAACTGGCATTCATAAGGCAAGAAGTCTCAGAAGTCTAGAGATAACCAGAAAACAATGCTTCATTAAAGTTTTACAATCGGGAGCTCTGTTCAACCATTGATACTTACAAAAATGTAGAAAACTCCTCTAAATACTTAGAGAAAAAACATAGAATCCAATTCGAGACATCGCATTGAAGACATTACGTCTGCATGTTTACTGCGCTTGCAGTCTCTGGACAGTAGTGAACTTCAGTCAGACACAATCGCGCTCCAAAAGGACCTGTGAATGAATTGACAAGCTTACAGTCATTTTTGGACTTTCCATTTATGGTGGAAACGATGTCCAACCACCATCAACTACTGCAATAACTATTTCATTGGGATCGAGAAAGGCCCCGATCGACTCTATACCTACAGGACATGGGGGCCTTCTCATTCTGCCATTTGGAACTGCTCAGAGAATTCATGGCGAGACTAGCAGGTAGACGTGGAGGCCGTCGTGATGACTAGAGGACTTGACATGAAGTGGTGAATGGATCGTGATCAGGCAGGGGTGACTTGACATGCTCGGTGTGGATATGGGATGAGGAGAGGCCATGTGGATGGATGTGGTAGAGGGAAAGCGATAGGGCAAATGCAAGTGGCAGAATTCATGGGTTTTGACGTGTACGAGCCAGGTGGAGGAACACAGGGGTCAGGAAAAAACTGTGGTTGGCATGACACGGGGATATAACGTGGTGGAAAGGGATAGGTATGTGATGAGGTTTCGGGGTTTCGGGGTTTCAGGGATTCGGGTTTCGCGGTGCCGAGGTGCACATGTACCCGAAACTCCCGATCCTCCGATTTGCGATGAGCTCCGCCTCCATAAGCTATCCCCTACCGACTAGAACATGAAACATATGACCACTGCCTCCGTGTGACCATAGTTAACCCTCCATCGGAGTTTCGGTGTTCACGATGACACGATGTTTATGTCCACGGGACTTGCGATTTTTTGATTGTCGATGCGCCTTCCGTGCTAGCCTTTCAACTATGCCCTGGTCCAAGTGACCACTACCATATGCCCTCGACCATACTCTCCATTGGGATTTTTTGGTTTTTGATGTTAACGAGAACGCATCCTTCGGACTCGCGAATCCCTGATCCCCGATGGCTCATGACCGTTGACCTGTCAATGGTCCACTCCCCATCGCGAAAGCCTGCCACCTGTCCTCCACGATTGACAGTTGTTCCCCACCGATTAGGAAATCGCGTATCGTGATTCTGCAATGCACAAAACTCTCACTCCCGGGATCTCCGATATCCCGATTGCCGATGAAGCCCTCCTGTGGAGCTTTCACCGCTTCTCATGTTCATGATCAGGCTCGCTTTCTTGACTCGGGCCCCAAGCAGATTTCTTCTATGTGCTGCGCTTGGGCACTTATCGCACAGTCCTGCAGACCCACGCACCTTTGTTCCCCGATACCATAATTTTTGCTAACAAGCCCTATACCCATCAAAGGAGAAAGCAAATTCTTTGGAAACTTGTAAATTGAAACCTTGAAACTTCCTAATGAAAATGAGCCAACCACTTTTCTCCAAATCTCCTCTGGCATCGTCCTATAAGAGCAGAGTTTTAAGTCCATTTGGTTCAACTCTCACAACAGGAGCCATGATGGATGAAAGGGTAACGAATCAGACATAGCACACAGAGAGGGTTTGCAAAGACAGTCCAGAGCCAACCCGAGCCTGTGACATTCCAACAGTGAATGGTGTATGATCATAAATTCATAACGATTAGGTGGGTGATTATTGAAACGCATGCAAAGAGGGTTTGAAAAGCCCAAGGGCAGTCTCGGGAATGATATTTGCCTACACATCATAATGCCACCTTTGCATCTAGTACGAGTCTAGGACCAAAACATTAAAATGAAAAATGAGTGTGCGCGTTGTGGGTTCTATCAGAAGGTTTGGGTGAGTCGAAAATCCATGACTTAGCAAAAGAAATATAAAGCCAAGAACCAAACAAAACCATACCAAAAATCAAAATGTGGGGGTCCTTTGATTCATGTAACCATCAATCTCTAAGCATGTTTGATGTTGAAAGGATCGAACCAAAGAGAGTAACTCTTCATGGCAAGGAACCAACTTCATTAATAAACTGTATGAACAACTTGCTTTTGACGACATTTTAGAACAAAAAGGTAACACAGTCGCAAATTATTCATGCTTCGTATTCATGCTTCCATTCATGAATGAAGCATGAAAGATAATAATAGGAAAAAGCGACAACTTACAACTGTTGTTTCAAAAAATGTGTCATGAAGAGTAATAAAAACAAATGACTCTGGTTAGACAGCTACGTAGATCAATTTATTGATATAAAAAGTCAAAAACATGTTAAGCTGCCAACACAACCGTAATGACTGCTGAGAGTGGGGCAGTGGGTGGCAAGCATATATATATATATATATAATAATCTTGGATTAGATTCTAAATAATAATGCATGAATGGAAGACTAATAAATGAATGTTGACCATTCTGATAACTAAATGGTATTGTGCAGGAGAACATGTTCATAATTCATTGTGAACAAAAATCTTGTTGTTTATGGCATGCCAATTTATCCAAGAATTTTAAGGGGATCCTAACCAATACTGATCAAGTAAGGAGCATGGAGATCCCAACAGGGAATAAATTGCATAATAAAAGAAGGAGAAAAAGGAGAAATATATTTTCTCACTTTAAAATCTGATTTTCTTAACAGAGTTATGAATATTAAAAAGAAACAATTGTGAAAGAAAAGGAAAATGAATAAATGAGTATGTTTAAATGAATAGGCTTAGTTGAGCTGTGATTAAGTAAAGGTAGTGAGGCCTTGAAATAAATCAACAGGACTGAAAGTTCTAGGCTATGTAGAAGGAGTTTGAAAAAGGGAAGAGCCCTTAACTCCTTTCTTGCTATAGATTATGTTTTCTTTGGGATGAGAAACTAGTGTCTGATGAAAGTAAATGTTTTAACACCATATTGATGATGGTTGTATGACTATAGAAACAATTGAGAATTGTTTTCGTTGCACTCAAGAAAAAGAAAAAGAAAAAACATTAAGAATGATGTGATGAAGTGCATAAAGATATGTTAGGACATATCCAATTTTTTTTTATTGATTTAATGCTATGATACATGCATTTTTATTCTACATGACGACTAATAAATTTGTGATGTATGACATGTGTAGAAAGAAATTGGAGTGGTTGAGAAAGACAGTTGGCAATTATGGAAAACCTCAAGAGGAGGACGACTATGAGAAAGATGTTCTTAAAATATTGTTGAAGGGACTTCGAGAGCCCCATGGAGCACTACTGATGAGGTAAAAATCAGAAAAAGGGTGCTAGCATCCAGAACAAGTATAAAAATGTTCATGCCTATGTGGCATAAGGTATGAAGGGTTTTGGTAATAATCCCTTCTGAAAAGATTTCATTATCTTAATGATATGCAAATAATTTTGAGTGGTTGTTGTATGCCATTGTTACCGAAGCAGGGCAAGATTCAGGAAAAAAATGAATCTGAATAATAGAGAGAGTAAGTCTATGCCATTCAAGGATGATTTATAATCCTTTCCATAAAATGCACGAGTAAGGAATACCATGGGTACTATGACCAATTTAGGAAGATTGGGAATAAAAGTGCTTATAGTTAGCACATTGCATGGAATGCATTGAGGAAATGCATGTTTGCATAAGAGGGTAGACAATGGATTTCCCATTAAGGAAGGAGGACCTTCCAATACTCTACTTGAATTGTAGAGGTGTTAAAGAAAAGAGAATTTTAGTGGCCATGAGTTTTGGCGCCCTGATTACTAATGAAGGAAGAATGCATGGGTGCATTCAAGAGAAACTTGTATTTTCATATGTGTTGATTTGGGATCGTTGTCAACCTGTAGTAGGAAGCATAGTCCTGTTGTAAGAATGAATGAGAATGATTAAAAATTATGGTGAAGGGTTTGATTGAGCTCCAACACACAATGACAAAGTGCTTTCCATAAGTATGGAAAACTTGAATCCAATTTAAGAGAACATTGGGTATGAATGTGTCCATGAATATTGGCACACTGATTAAAGTCATTTGATATTTGAATTGCTTTTGGAAAATTTGGTATGTTGAAAGGATGCATACATAAATAATGATATTTCATTTTTCTTTGTACCCTTGAATGGATGAAAATGACTTGGACTATTAGCATGCATAGTTTTGAAAATATAATGTGCATGAAAACTAATAATTGGTTTGGCTCAGGAATGTTGGAATTACAAGAAGAAAAGGGTATTGGATATGGGAGTGTTGTAAGCCCATAAGGAAGAACAAATTATTTTTGAGCCAAACTGCAAGGAATGGTATTTCCTTTTTGAGTAAATGAATTTTAGTTTTAGAATGCATAGTTTTGAAATTTTTTGTGAACCATTGCAAGTGTGCAATGAAAATATAATGTGCATAAGAACTAACAATTTGTTTGGCTCAAGAATGTTGAAATTGCAGGAAGAAAGGGGTCTTGGATATGGCAGTGTTGTAAGCCCATAAGGAAGACAAATTTTCTGCAGAACCAAACTGCTATGAAAATAAAATATGGAATTTGGAAATATGTGGGTGACAGATTTGCAAGAAAATTATGAATTTGAAATTGATGATAGCATCTCATAATTTCTGTATACCTGTGATACATGTGAGACAAAAAATATCTTTCTATGGAGGACAGATGAAGGTTGTCAAAGCTAGAAAGCATGAAAGAGGCTAATGTTGAGACATGATAACTCCATGGTAATCCATGATCGCTCTAGAATATGTTGTGTTGTGGTAACACAAGTCGGAGGCACACCTTGATAGAGAAATTTAGAGGGATGCCTCGACTGTAAGATTCGATGAAGTCTCTATAACTCTTCTTGTGAGAGAAATCCTTGGCAAGGCAAGATGGATCACCCGAGAGACTGTATAGAAGAGAAGGGGATGCCTAATCCTAGGCCTAGAAGGTGAGTGATCGCAAGGAAGAGGAGACTTCAATAAATTATTATAAACTATTGATTGAGATCATGCACACAATGGGTATATCAAGGAAAAAAGTGAGCCAAGTTAAAGATACAACCGTATGGATGTAGTTCCATGAAATGAACATATAAGTATTTTGTTGGATTATGAAAGATTCCTCTTAAACTATGAAAAATAATAAAAATTTTATGCATTAATTTGTGAATTGACATGCCTATTTTCTAAAATATTTTAGGCATACAATGAATGTTGAGGATCTGGAAAAGGACCAGACTATGAGGAAAAAAGGTAGGCTATGTTGAAGCAGTTGAATGACAAAGGCACGACAGGTGTTACTGAGAAATAACACCGAGTGCGTTGTTACTTTGAAGGGGGAGGGGATTGCAACACCCCTATTGTCCCCATCTTATAATTAATTATTACTTATGACTTTCATGCCATGGAATGTGAATACTGTAAATGAATTATTGTTTAAATTCCCAACAACTGACTGTGGGGGTGAATCCTTGAAGTATTGGCCATGATATCGCTAGAGGAAAGGGTGAGGAAACCTATAGAAGGGTTCATCATGCTAAAGATGATCCAAGACTCCTTGTTGATAATGTTTTTATTCATAACATTTTCCTCAACTGCGACTTAAAATAAAATTAATTAATGAGGAAGGCTGGTAGATGGGAACCCAACTACCCCAAATAAATCCAGGCATGGGGTACCACATGATATTTGAAACTGTCAACCACAGGTACCACAGGAAATTACTACTTTTTGTAGATTAGATTGACCCACAGGTTTTTCCTTCTGGCAGAAGGAAGAGGATAGGTTGAGGACCTTCTTGGAGAGAGGAGAGAGGCATGGGAAAGAGGAGGAGAGACCATTCAAATGAAAAAAAGGAGAGCATGTGAGGTCATAGAGTTCGAAGGAGAAGAACTGAAATATTTAGGTGTTCTGGTTAGAAAGAGAGGACTTATCAGATATGAAGGTCATGATCTTGATACTGAGGAAGCATATGATAAACCTCACAGAGGAAGTGACAGAGAGAGGAATTATTAGAGATGAAGGTTGCGAGCTTGATGTTGAGGAAACATATGATAAACCTCGTAGAGGCTATGAAAAAGAGAGGATCTCTGAGAATTTGAAAAATACCTATGGAACACAAAGATTCCCTAGTGATATCATGGCTTGGCATGGGGGTGGATAGAATGCTAAAAGTGAATGCATCTCAACCTATGGTTGGGTGGAAAGGTGAACAAACACAACTATTTGGTCGACTGCCAACTGTAACAGATAAGCATATTTTTTCTAAATCTATGTAGTGTCAAGTTCAGAGAAAGATACAGGTTGTGTTTTAGATTTGTGTAAGTTTAATTTATGGCAAGAATGGCTTGATAAATTTAGGTACAAAGGAAGAGAATGTTTTAGTTGAAGCTCATTTGAATTAATTCCTTATCTCTTAACTATCTATATGAATGAGGGTTCTTTATGGATGCCTTATTGAATGTTTATGAATGATATGAGTACATGAATGTTCTCTTTGCAGGGACATTTGAATTCCCTGTCTGTGTGAGTTTGAGTAATATGTTAAGCTAAGGAGAGGTAGTGTGAGTGTGCACAAATCCTATGCAAAGTGTGTAGAGGCTAATAAATTTCTAAGTTCTAAATTCCAGGAGAAGAAAAAGAAGTGTGCCCACACTTCATGTGAAGTATTTGCAATCTCAGGAGGTATAGAGTTCATAGAAGACATACATAGGCTATAGCCTTTGAAACCCATGGTTTAAATCCCTTGTTGAAGGGAAGTGGAGTTGAAAAGTACATAAGAAGATAAAACAACCGTTGATCTGGCTACAAATTTATATTTGGTTCGTTGGATCATACCCAAAAGGATCTAGGCCTCCAAGAGTTTGGAGCTTCGGGACTCCAGAGTGTTTTGGGTGATGGACCTGACGAGTTAAGACTACCGAAGGTCTGGACCTACGAAGTCACCTCATTAATAAATATTATTAATTACATTAAGTTGTAATTAACGTAATATAAATGGGTCTCCTTTGGAACTCCAAGACTTTGGAGCTCGAAGAGGAGAATGAGTTGGAGAGCATAGTTATGGACTTGTTAATATCCCATATGACCATGACCCAAAATATATCGCTATGCCTCAAAGGGACTAAGCTACCTAGACTTCGGGACCCCAACACTCCATGGAAAACAAATAGTGCAACAAAAAAAAAACTTATGAACGTCGAAGTCACGAAGCAACGAGAACCGTCGATCTGAGGATACTTCGAGATCTCTCTTTTGACCGTTGGATCTAGACCATGGTTAGTCCGACAATGACCACTCCAGGAGTAAAAATGAAACTAAACAACAAAACCCTTAAACTGTGAAGTCACGAAACGACGAAGGACGCAGATCTAAGGATCCATGTGGACCTATCTCTACCATTGGATAAAGGATATTGGAAGGTCGACTGGCGGGAGTTTGGGGCTTCGGAGCTCTGGGAAATTATACTGGTAGGAGAAGTAGGATGTTTCAGGAGACTATCAACCCAGAGTGATGTGGCATGTTGACGTCACCGAGGGTGATGTGGACCCATATTATGCATGCCATGTCATCCCGATTCATGCTTTTCACAGACCTTATGTTCCAAATGGAACTTAACACGTGTCACCCGTCGATTGGTCCATGTGCCATCTCCATATTTTCCTACATGTCACCCCCTGGTGCATATTTGCTTGACCTAATGGCTAATGGGACCCCGAGAATTTAGGAGTTTGGAACTCTGGAAGGCTTAGGGTGTTATAACGCATGCTCCAATATGGATGAATTCTGGAGCTATGTAGCAGGACCTCGAAACTTCAAGATAGTTGGGATACCGAGATTCTAGGGTTAAAGTGGTTGAAGGCCCAGATCCACCTGTCCCTATCTCATTGTTCAATGCACAACCATGTGTAAGTGTGGACCCTGTGGGATTCTGGGATGTTGGAGAAATAGAAAAAATAAGTAAAAAGGGCCAAAGACCCGAACCTATCTCCCACTTCCCTAGGTTATAACCATAAATTAAAACAGGAGGGACCCTCTCTGGAACTCCGACCTTCAAGATATTTGGGGTGTATTCACAAGAACTTAACAAGGGATTTTATCCGAAGTCCGGAGGCGTAGGGATTCATCGATATTAATGAACCTAATGTAAGTTAGAACCTTTAATTATATTATAACATAAGTAGTATGACGTGTATTGAAATAATGTAACGGGGTTTAATCAATTCTAATGAGGATAAAAAATCGCTAATAAGGATTAATTAAATGATTAAGTAAAGAGTGGTATTATTAATCATGATAATGATTGATTAAATTAAAAAAAGGCCTAAAAAACTTGGAAGGGCCATAATGTTCGGTCTAGATCTCAGATATGGAAAAACTTATAGTCATTTGAAAGCCCTCGTCGAACCGAAGACGATTTAATCCTGGTTACAGGGATTGGAGATGAATGAGAGAATATTTTTTTTTATGCCCCATACCTCAAAAGGATATCTAAGGTGTTGGGTGTGTGACACCGTTAAATTCTCGACTATTGTCCTTCCTTCTTTTGAGCATCTTTATACATTTTCATGCCTAACTTCTTTCATGCATGACATCATTCTTCATTCTTCGAAATTCCTATCCAACAGGCCTCCAAAACTCACTTGTGGCTCATCCTAAGCTAGTTAATCTTGTTTTGTCGCACCCCTCATGCTTCCATGAAATTTTGGGAGGTTTCCTTTGTAGTCACAAATTATTTCTTGACTTATGCTTCTTGTTCCAAAATCTCCTCTATGACCTGCACAATCATGGTTTTTATTTTATCCTCATTATCGTGCACTTCCTGATTTACCTTTCCTTACACAACTTGTTGATATTGAGAAGGGGGCGAATCAGTATCAAGTACAATTTAAAACTTTTTTCAGGTTATACTTAAACCATTCAACTATATCCAATGAGCAATGAACAATAGTATAATATTTACACCAATACACCACAATACACCATGCACAATATATGAGAAATAATCAATAGTTATTGTTCAAGGGAAGTAATGACTTCCAAAGGTAGCTACAACTTCCAAAT
>ML782020.1:606715-616963 GCA_009831015.1 Picea engelmannii | reverse complement strand
CAGGGCCTACATGTACTTCCTTCTTCAATTCACTTTGTCATCTTCAAAAATTCATTTCTCCTCAACCATGAGGATCCACGTGATGTGCCACATACCACCGAAAACAACATGATGTATACTATCCATCCATGGATGTTGTATCTACATGTGTATTTTGCTTCATGTCCAAATACCTTCATCAATCTTGCGGTCCAAAACCCATGACTAGGGTTGACATCAATGACAACAACTAATCTTCCAACACAACTGCCAATTCTCCTATTACCCTTAGTGATTCATCTTGCAATGATACTAATCCTTGTTGGAGAATCCTCTACTGGTCCCTTATATTTTCTATTTCATTTTATGACCGCCTTTGTGCTAGTATGTTTATCACGTGCTCCATTGGTGGTAGCGTACTTATGTTATCTTAAGCCTTATGTGTTTTTACTTGCCCATCCCTTAATCTAGCTTCCACAACCTCCATTTATGGATCCTCCATCAAATTTTTCCAAATCTATGCAATTTCCTCACATAACTTTGTGCATTCCTCCTTTTGTCTCTTAATACTTGCTACTACGGTCATAGAGGTTCTTTCTCTTATTCCTTTTCCTCTAGTGGAGTTCCTAGAGTGGTACGTGATTCCAAGTCTTCAATCCTAGAGTGGAATCCTTCAATGAATTCCCTAATATTTGAGACTTGTTCTTCAAGTGTATATTCTACCACCATTGAAATTTCTAGAATATCCTTATACAGTTTTTGGATGGCCTATTGTATTCGCTATGCCTACTACTCAACCTCATCCTTCTTCTTCAATATTCTTTGGGAATTTCCCTCGACCTCTCTCTTATCTTTCAATATCCTTTCAGTATTTTCCTCAACCACATTCTTCTCCTACAAAGGATTTGTATACTCTTGTTGAAGCTCTTTCTTCTCCATTGCTATCTTGGCCAATTCGCTTGATGTTGACTCTGCACAGAACCATATATCTTGCACAATATGGATGTGCAATCCTTGTAGTAATGTTGTGGGCATCCATGAAACGACTAAGTCTAGGTGACTTAGTCATTTTATCTGCCCCTACATCTCACGTGTTGGTAACTCAATCACATCTAGTAAGATCTTCAACACTCTGTGCCCTATTTCCATCTGTGAAAAGTAAGATTTTGTGGCCTATGCCTCCCCATTCGGGCTTGTTGATGGTTATTCTTCGGATCTTTTCTCTAGTGTTATCCTTACTGCTTCCAAGATTTGTTGCAATGTTAATTATGCCCGCACCTACTTGTCCAGTTCTTCTTTTTTGAACGATAATTGCTCAACTACTTCTTCTAGGAAATCCCTCACTTGATAGTTGATTTTGCTGATGTCATCATCTTTCAGAGTATAAATGGCTGGATCTTTGTCATATTTCTTCTTATTGCACATAAAGGGGGTTGTCCCCTTTCCCTTGTCTTTCCTCTTCTCTCTGAATATTTCCTACACATTTTCTATGTCTCTTCCTTATTCATTTCCCTGTCAATTACCTTGTCCATTACCCTGTTCTTCTGCATCATTATCAAGGTGTTCTGCCTCTCTTCCATTCATTGGAATATTCCACTTTGGATACCAAATCTACATGATCAGGTGGATATCTTCTTCCGTGATCTTTTATTTTTTCTGGACCCATTCTTCTCTCGGGTCCTTCTTTTCATGTACATAGATATGATGTCGGGCTACCTTGAACCGTGCAATCGGGGTGTATGTCTCTACCAATTGTGGTGAAATGTGTGGTGTGTCCTTGATTCATTTTAGAATCCTTACTTCGTACAAGAATAAATCCACGTTAGTGTCGACCTATCTTATTTTGTTAGTTGTGTACCATAAGTTTCGATACTTAGCTGCTAAGCATGGATTACCTCTGAGTCCCAAGATATGTGCATTCTCCATCTCTTCCCACCTTCCAAACACAATCATAATTAACACCCATGGATAATGGAATTCAATGCCTCTATCATGTGATTTGATGCAGTTGATGAGGAATTGGTTCAATAAGTAAGGAACCCAACTCATCGAGACCCCTTTGACACACGTCTTTGTCAAGACTATCGCTCCCACTGATAGTTTGTATTTTCAGCATTTCCTCAGTAACTTGTAGGCCAATGCCTGCATTGTAAGCCTTAATAATAGGTTGCATATTGTTGTGCAACTGAGAGGGGGGGGGGGTGAATCAGTTGTTACCAAGCTTAAACAATTATGCTTATTTTAAACTCTTTGTAGAGCACTGAATGACAATCACAATAATGCAGGGAATTAAGTAATAGAACATTCAACATCATTCACACATATGAAATATACAGAGACAGATATTTCCTGAGGAAACCCATAAAGGGTAAAACCTCTTCTTCTTTATATGATAAGTAATCTTTACATTCTGTACATTATCATACTTATGAACACCAACTCTTAATGAGGCTACAACCTTTGCTTTACAAGATGCAACTTGTTGAGAGAACCAACTCATAATCAGACTACAACCTTTGCTTTGCAAGCTGCAACTTGCTGAGAGAACCAACTCTCTATTTTCTCTAGCACCTACTAGAAGGAAGCACCAACTACCTGGTTTCTCTAGAACCCACTAAAAGGAAGCACCAACTCCCTAAGTATTCCAACACCAACTAGATGAAAGCACCAACTTCCAGTCACACAGGCACCAACCTATATAACTGAGAACAACAGTTCTCCGTTGCACCACCCTGCCACCTTGGTTTCTCTGGCTACAACCAGATGGAAGCTACAACTCCATGTGTTCAAGCACCCACTTGAACCTTTGAGGACAACATCTCTCCCTAGCACCTCCCTACCACCCATAAATATAGATCTTTGATATATATAAATTTATCATAGTGATACAATATTTATCATTGGCTTACCAGACTTATCACTATCCTGCTATGCTGCTCTGCTCTTTTGTATCAGTGTCTCTCTGTCTGCATCTTCTTGCACTTTCTGATCTTCAATTTTTCTCTACAAGAGCACCTCAACCTTCCTTTACTATCTCATTGTCTTGCCGCACACACCCTTGTGCTTTCTGTGATTTTTCATTTTATGCTCTGTGCGCCATGTCCATTCAATGCACCATTCCTCTTCTCTGTATTTCAGCTGCTACACACTCCTCCTTCTACACTCTTGAATCCCTCTCAACAACATCACCCATCTCTTCTCTATTCTGCATTCTTATAGTCTCTGTGCCTCTTGTGCATACCATATGCACAATGCTTCTGCATGGTCTTCATGGAAAGTGCTCTGCCTGACCATCATTGCAACTCTTCAACTTCTCTGGCTGTCAAACCCATGTGTCCATCATCACTGGGTGTTATGATGAGATTCCTTAGCTTGTCTACCAATTGAGACTCTTTGTCTTCTCTGTCACAGTCGAGCTCATCCTCCTTGTTGCAGTTATAGGCTTCAAAATTCATCCTTCTATCAATTTCCTCTATGAACAGTCTTCATTCCACTGGCAGATTCCTTGAGACTCTTTAGCTCCTCTAGCAATCACACAGAAGTCTCTTTGAGTCCTCTGGCAGAAACCATCAGTGGTTTCTAGCAGTTACACTGTGAACCTCCAAAGACCACTTTAGCAACTGAATCGCCATTGATCCATTAACTGTGAAGAGAAACAATAGCCCTCCAATCATATTCCTGAATAACCTGCACCGTTGGATCATAAATGATGGGTCTCGTGCTTATTTCTCCATTTTGCTATTCATCCTTTTGGCATTTCGACATTCTGACATTTGGCTTTTTGGCATCCCTGTGGTGAGGCATCTCAACTCTCCAAGTCGCGATCTCTGAAATGGATATTATCTTTGTGCTACCTCCTCCCTTGAGGCTTCGTTGATGTGACCATGGGTTATGACCAAGGGCCAATTCTGAACATGTATTTCACATTTCGCATTTCGGGGATTCTTTGGTGAGTCATCTTGACTCTCCATGTCCCAAACTCTGAAATGGAGCTTGTCTCTTTGAGCTCTTCTCTGTAGCTCTTCGACGATGTGACCACCGATGGTGACCATATCCTTATTTGAAAACACATTTCGACGTTTTCATCATTTCGGCATTCCTATTGCAAAGTGTTTCGACACTCCAATTCCCGGTATCCGAAACCAACACTAAAAGGTGTTTTTCACATTTCGGCATTTCAGAATTCCTTTTGATGAAGTGTTTTGACACTCCATCTCCTGGTATCCGAAATCTACAAAAAAAGGTGTTTCGGCGTTTCGCATTTCGTGACTTCGGGACTCCTGTGATGAAGAGTCTCGACTCTTGACTCCTCTAACTCCTGGTATCCGAAACTCTGGTTGATGTGCTTGTTTCAGGATTTTTAGTGTTTCACATTTCGACACTTCGGGACTCCTGTGTTGAAGAGTATTGACTCTTGACTCCTCCAACTCCTTGTCTCTGAACCTTCGGTCGATTTTCCTGTTTTGGGTTTTCGGGGTTTCGCATTTCGTGATTCCGGGACTCCTGATGATGAAGAGTCTCGACTCTTCCAACTCTCGATATCCGAAACTGTCCTCCTACTTTTGGGATTTCAGTGTTTCGCATTTTGCGATTCCGGGACTCCTGATGATGAAGAGTCTCGACTCTTCCAACTCCCAGTATCCGAAACCGTCCTCCTGCCTTCGAGATTTTATAACCCCACTTCACCTTGCTCTTTAAAGAACATGCAGGTTCTCTTGGATCCAACGCCGGTCGGACCTCTGGCTTAGATCTGACGTTCATCGGGAATTCTCAATGGGATCCAAAGATCACTGTCACTTCTTCTCCCGGGCTTCCGTTGTCCCTATTTTTCCATCGCTGCATACTCTAATATTTCCATCAATTACAAGAACACCTGCCTGTAAACATGCCAACAATCTCCCCCTTTGGCATTGATGGCAACCCTGAATGACTGCGCTAATATGTTTGGACCCCCAACTGTAGCATCTGGTCCAGACCACTCCTTTTCTCCCCCTTTGACATCAATGTCAAAGAAAACATGCTCCCCCTGAGTTGTTGCAGTATTTTTAGGAGGTATCAGATATTCAATCAATACAAAACTCCCCCTAATAGGATGGACTCGCTTAGGTGTGAGACGAGATGACACCCAGCTTCTGTCGGAGATATTCAAATGGTGTCTTGGCTAGGGGTTTAGTAAAGATGTCTACAATTTTTTCTGTGGTTGGAATGTAATGGACCTGAACAATCTGATTGGTGACCTGCTCTCTTAGAAAATGGTATTTTATGGGAATATGCTTGGACTTGGAGTGGAATACAAGATTCTTGGACACACTGATGGCACTAGTGTTATCACAATGAATTCGGATCAGTGCAACGTATTTTACCTCCAAGTCTGCAAGTGTCTGAATCATCCATAATACCTGAGTGCAACAGGTAGCAACAGTAATGTACTCTGCCTCTGTAGTTGATAAAGAAATGGAACCTTGATTTTTACTCAACCATGCTACTAGAGAATCTCCTAAGAAGAGCGCACATCCACTCGTGCTTTTCCTTTCATCTACATAGTTAGCCCAATCAACATCTGAGTAGACTGATAATTGAAAATTCTGATTCTTAGGATACCATAGGCCATAGTTCATTGCTTCTTTCAAATGTATGAATATCCTTTTGACAACTAGCTAATGACTCTGTTTTGGTGCAGACTGATATCTTCCTACCATCCCAACAACATGCATTACATCTGGACGAGATGCTATGATGTACAACAGATTGCTTATCATTGACCTATATGAACTTTGATCAACATTAGGTGAGTCATCATCCTTGCTTAATTTGCATCTAGTAACCATAGGTGTGCCCACAGGTTTAGAATCTTCCATTTGAAACCTTTTCAACATTTCTCATAGATATTTTTCTTGAGAAATGAACATCCCTTCAGACCTTTGAGTAATTTGTAGACCAAGAAAAAATGATAGTTCACCTATCATAGACCTTTCAAACTCAGACTCAATGGCAGAAGAAAACCATTGTACCAATGAATCCTTATTACATCTGAAGATGATATCATCTACATATACCAACACGATGAGAAAATCATTATCCTCTATTTTGATATATATATTTTTGTCAATTGTTCCTCTCTTGAACCCTTTGTCTTTGAGATACGTATCCAATCTTTGATACTAGGCATGAGGGGCTTGTTTTAACCATATAAATATTTCTTCAGCTTGCATACTAAGTCAGGGTTATCAGACAGTTTGAAACCCTCTGGTTGTTCCATATAGACTTCTTCATTTGAATCTCCATTTAGAAAATCTGACTTGACATCCATTTGATAGACTTTAAACCTTTTATGACAAGAATAGGCAAGAAATATTCCGATAGCTTCTAATCTTTCTACGGGCGCAAATGTTTCATCAAAATCTAGTCCTTCTATATGATCATAGCCTTTATAGACCAATCTTGATTTGTTCCTGACAACTTGTCTCTTCTCATTCAACTTATTCTTAAAGATCCATTTGGAACCAATGATATTTTTAAATTCAGGTCTATGAACCATTTCCCACGTATTGTTTTTCTCAATCTGATCAAGTTCATCATTCATTTCTTTAACCCAATGGTCATCTTTTCTAGATTCATTACAATTATTGGGTTCCAGCATGGATATGAAAGCTATATGTGATTGTTCATTGTTTTTTATTATATTTCTCCTGGTTTTTACACCTTTGTCTTTTTCACCAATTATCTGACTTGCAGGATGATTCTTTTGAGTGATTCTGGAGGAGGTGTTTGAAGTTGTCTGCTGATTTGAGTTTGTCTGGGTATCTGTGTCTTCATCTGATTTAGAGTCTTTGTTTTCTGATTCTTGGACATGTTCATCTTTAGCTTCAACTGTGTCCTTTGTAGAAGACTCATTTTTGTACACCTCTCTTGATGGGATTCCTTCATCAACTTTTACGTCAATACAGTCAACCATTTTATGCAGCCTCTTATTATAGCATCTGTATCCTTTACTGTTTGTAGCATAGCCTAAGAAGATACCTTCATCAGCCCTGCCATCATATTTTCCAAGGTTCTCATCATTATTCTTTATGTAACATTTACTCCCAAAGATTTTGAAGTGTTTGATTGAAGCAGGTCTCCCATACCATAGTTCATAAGGTGTCTTGTCACTTTGTGGTCTGAGGTGGGATTTGTTAAGAACATGGATTGCTGTGTGTATTGCTTCTACCCAATAGGTTTGACCAATGTTCTTCTCATTCATCATTGACCTGACCATTTGCTTCACTATTCTGTTTTTCTTCTCAACTACATTTTGTTGTGGAGTTCCTGGGATTGTGTATTCTCTCTTTATCCCATGCTTATCATAGAATTCTTTGAAATCACTTGACATAAATTCTCCTCCTCTATCTGATCTTACTTCCTTTAACCTCTTGCATGTTTGATTCTCAGTTAAAGCCTTAAATTTTTTAAACTTCTCAAATGATTTATCTTTTTCCTTGAGAAAGGCAACCCAAGTAATTCTGGATTAATCATCAATAATCAACATGAAGTAGTTTTCTTTCCCTGTGCTTTCCTGTCTTGATGGTCCACATAAATCTATATGAACTAGTTGGAGTGGTTTCTCTGTTGAAGTAAAGCTCTTGGACTTAAACTGTGTCCTGGTTAGCTTTCCTACTTGGCAGGGTTTACACATAGAATCTTGGGGCTTTGATATTCTCGGAAGATCTTTTACTGCCTAAAGATTTTTGAGCTTCATTAAGTGGTCAAAGTTTAGATGTCCAAGTCTCCTATGCCATAACCATCTTTCATCATACTTGATTAAGTGGCATTCTTCTTCTTCTTCTTCTTTTAATACATAGACATTGTTTTCTGTTCTTATCCCTTTTGCAACTAGCTGTCCCGAGTTCACAAATTTTATTCTACAGTCTTTAGAGGTAAAAATGACTTCACATCCTCAGTCACAGACTTGACTGACACTAAGCAGATTATGTTTCAGACCTTCTACAAACAACACATCTTGAGCTTTCCCCTTGCCATCACTCAAACTTACCATTCCTTTACCTTTTATTTTCCTTGGTGCATCATTTCCAAAAGTTACATTCCCTTATTTGCTTTCACTTAGAGTTAGAAACTTACTTTTATCTCCAGTCATATGTTTGGAACATCCACTATCAATATACCAGGGATTCTTTTGTCTTTGGGCTGATAACACTAGTCCACACTTGTCATCTGCTTTCTTCTTCCAAAACTTGACTTTTTCAGCAGTGGGGATCAATTTTGGCTTGTAATTCCTTAAGCGACAATCTGCAGCTTTACGTCCATAGTTATGATAGGTGTAACATTCTGGTTCACTAAATAGAAGATCATAGCAATTGTTATGTTCATAAATATTGTTATGTTTAACCTGCGTCCTTTTCCCAGTGATCACATGATTTATAGTCTGAGGTTTCTTGTTGCTTGGTTGTCTCGATCTTTGTTGTGGAAGATGGTTATTCGTTGAATATCTTGATTGTTCATATCTAAATCTTAAAGAACAATTTACAACTTTGTGACCAAAGTTAGAACGGAAAAAACAATATCCATAGAAAAATCCTTGGTACCTGGAAAATGGTTGTCTTCTTTGAGCAGGTCGATTTCTTCCATGCTGATGATTTCCTTGAGCAGGGAGTGAATTATTTCTTTGTTCTACAGATTCAATCTTGGCACCTTTTTCTTTACTCCTCCCGGGCGATTGATTGTCTTCCTTTGTTTCTACAAGTTTTTTGTTGTCATTGGTTGTAGATTTGACAAACTTGATAGGTTCTTTGTTTCTTGGCTGACCACTACTTGATACCTCTTCATAAACCAAACTAGTTTTCATCTTTGGATTCCTTTGTTGATTCAGAATGGTGGCTAATCCTTCTGAGGCTTTGATACTTGACAGATTCTGATGATACAAGGCTTGAAACCTCTCCAACTCTTTTCTAGTTTTCACTACTTCTTCTTACAGAGCTTTACATCTTACCTTCTTTTCTGATAACTGTTGTTTCAGAATGTCCTCAATTTTCTTTGCCTCTTCTAATTCCACTTTTAGCAGGGCAAAGTCTTCATCAGGCTGTTTACTGTCTTTCTCAAACTGTATCAGCAATTGTTTTTGTTTTCTGTTCTTAATTCTGAGTCTGTCAATCTCTTCTAGTGCACTGATCAGTTCTCCTTCCATATCAACCACAAATTCTTCTTCATTAGCCTCACTTCCTATGATTTTATTATCATAGTCCTATTTGTCCATAAGTATGAAGTCATTTAGTTTATCTTCAATAGAGGAGTCATTGTCTTCATCATCTGAAGGATCATCATCATTGTTTACACAAAGACTTTTCTTCTTAAAATTATTATCTTTAAAGAAATTTATGTGTTTGTTCTTCTCCTCATCATCACATGTCTGATCATTTCTTTTGTGAGGAAATTTATTTGCAAAATGACCTATCTTGCCACAGTTGAAACATTTGATAGGAAATTTACCTTTGTATTTTCCTGATCCCTTCTTCAGTCTCTTCACAAATTTTTCTTCAATTTCATCAAGCTCAGAATCCTCATTCTTGTCTGCCTTAAATGATGCTTCTCTGGAGGTGGGTTTATCTTTAACTATTCTCATTTCATATGTAGTCAATGTTCCTAGAAGTTGATCAATCTCCAAGGTTTTTAAATCATTAAGTTCTTCTATAGCATAGACCTTCGGGTTGAACCTATCTGGTAGAGATCTCAAAAATTTTTGAACTAAAGAAGGTTCCTCAATTTTTTCACCAAGTGCTTTCATTGCATTTACCAGTTCTTCAACTCTCAGAAAGTATTTTCCAATAGTTCTGTCTTCTTTCATCTTCAGTTGCTCAAACTGTACTCTGTAGGTTTGAAGCTTGGCATCCTTTACCTTCTCATTACCTTCATAACTGCTAATGAGTTTGTCCCACATTTCTTTGGCAGTTCCTAGGTGCATAACTTTTAAGAATTCTGCTTCTACAAGCCCACTCAAGATAGCATTCATAGACTTAGCGTTGAAGCTAAATTATAGCTTGTCATCCTTATTAGCTAGTACAACTGGCTTTACATAACCAGTATCTACCACATCCCAGGCATCTGCACCTAAAGTCATTATGTAGGTTCTCATTCTAACTTTCCAGAAGGTAAAGTTTGTTCCATTGAACAAAGGGGCCTTATTGGTTGAATTTCCTTCATGGCTTGACATGTTTAAGCTCTAGGATCTACCCTTAGATAAAAGGGGCCGGCTCTGATACCATTTGGTGTGCAACT
>ML782020.1:531514-604160 GCA_009831015.1 Picea engelmannii | reverse complement strand
GGGGTGAATCAGTTATTACCGAGCTTAAACAATTATGAGTATTTTAAACTCTTTGCAGAGAATTGAATGACAATCACAATAATGCAGGGAAGTAAGAAATAGAACATTCAACATCATTCACACATATGAAATATATAGAGACAGATATTTCCTGAGGAAACCCATAAAGGGTAAAAACCTCTTCTTCTTTGTATGATAAGTAATATTTACATTCTTTACATTATCATACTTATGAGCACCAACTCATAATGAGGCTACAACCTCTGCTTTGCAAGATGCAACTTGCTGAGAGCACCAACTCTCTGTTTTCTCTAGCACCTACTAAAAGGAAGCACCAACTCCCTGGTTTCTCTAGCACCCACTAGAAGGAAGCACCAACTCCCTAAGTATTCCAGAACCAACTGGATGGAAGCACCAACTTCCAATCACATAGACACTAGCCTGTATAATTGAGAACAACAGTTCTCTGTTGCACCACCCTGCCACCCTAGTTTCTCTGGTTGCAACCAGATGGAACCTACAACTCCCTGTGTTCAAGCACCCACTTGAACCTCTGAGGACAACAGTCCTCCCTAGAAACTCCCTACCACCCATAAATATAAATCTTTAATATATATAAATTTATCACAATGATACAATATTTATCATTGGCTTACCAGACTTATCACTATTCTGCTATGCTGCTCTGCTCTCCTGTATTAGTGTCTCTCTGTCTGCATCTTCTTGCACTTTATGATCTTCTATTTTTCTCTACAAGAGCACCTCAACCTTCCTTTACTGTCTCACTCTCTTTCTAGAACACAACCTTACGCTTTCTGTGCTTCTTCCTTTTATTCTCTATGCACCATGTCCATTCAATGCACCATTCCTCTTCTCTGTATTTCAGTTGCTGCACACTCCTCCTTCTACACTCCTAAATCCCTCTCAACAACAACACCCATCTCTTGTCTATTCTGCATTCTTATAGTCTCTGTGCCACTTATGCATACCATATCTGCAATGCTTCTGCATGCTCTTCGTGTTGAGTGCTCTGCCTGATCATCATTGCAACTCTTCAGCTTCTTTGGCTGTTAAACCCATGTGTCCATCATCACTGGGTGTTATGCTGAGATTCCTTAGCCTGTCTTCCAGTCGAGTTTGTCTTCTCTGTCATAGTCGAGCTCATCCTGTCTGTTGCAGTTACAGGCTTCAACGTTCATCCATCTGTCAATTTCCTCTATGAACAGTCTTCATTCCACTGGCAGATTCCTTGAGACTCTTCAGCTCCTCTGGCAATCACACAGAAGTCTCTTCGAGTCCTCTGGCAGAAACCATCATTGGTTTCTAGTAGTTACACTATGAACCTCCAAAGACCGCTTCAGCAACTGAATCACCACTGATTGATTAACTATGAAGAGAAACAGTAGCCCTTCGATCATATTCCTGAATAACCTACACCATTGGATCATAAATGATGGCTCTCGCGCTTATTTCGCCATTTCGTAATTCGGCCTTTCGACGTTTTGACATTCCGACATTCGACTTTTCGGCATCCCTGTGGTGAGGCATCTCGACTCTCTGAGTCGTGATATCCGAAATGGATATTAGCTTCGTGCTACCTCCTCCCTTGAGCCTTCGTCAATGTGACCATGGGTTATGACCAAGGGCCAATTCTGAACATGTATTTTGCATTTTGTGTTTTGGGGATTCTGTGATGAGTTGTCTCAACTCTCCATGTCCCAAACTTTGAAATGGAGCTTGTCTCTTCAAGCTCTTCTCTGCAGCTCTTCGATGATGTGACCATCGGCGGTGACCATAGCCTTATTCGAAAACGAGTTTCATCATTTTCATCATTTCGACATTCCTATTGCAAAGTGTTTCGACACTCCAACTCCCGGTATCTGAAACCAACACCAAAAGGTGTTTTTTGCATTTCGACATTTTGGCATTCCGACATTCCTTGTGATGAAGTGTTTTGACGCTCCATCTCCTGGTATTTGAAATCTACACAAAAAAGGTGTTTCGACGTTTCACATTTCGCGACTTCGGGACTCCTGTGATGAAGAGTCTTGACTCTTGACTCCTCCAACTCTCGGTATCCGAAACTCTAGTTGATGTGCTTGTTTCGAGATTTTCGGCGTTTCAAATTTCGGCACTTCGGGACTCTTGTGTTGAAGAATATCGACTCTTGAATCCTCCAACTCCCGTTATCCAAACCTTTGGTCGATGTGCCTGTTTCGGGTTTTCGAGGTTTCGCATTTCGCAATTCTGGGACTCCTGATGATGAAGAGTCTCGATTCTTCCAACTCCCGGTATCCGAAACTGTCCTCTTGCTTTCGGGATTTCGTGATTCCGGGACTCCTGATGATGAAGAGTCTCGACTCTTCCAACTCCTAGTATCCAAAACCTTCCTCCTTCCTTTGAGATTTTGTAACCCCGCTTCACCTTACTCTTTAAATAATGTGCAGGTTCTCCTGGATCCAACGCCGGTCGGACCTCTGGCTCAGATCTGACGTTCATCGGGAATTCTCAATGGGATCCAAAGATCATTGTTGCTTCTCCTCCCAGGCTTTTGTTGTCCCTGTTTTTCCATCGTTGCATACTTTGATCTTGCCATCAATGACAAGCACACCTACCTGTAAACATGACAACACATATGCTTGACACATCAAACCCGCGCACACCTCTAATTGTATGATATTTTCCCCTCATTGCCTCTAAAAGAGTCATGTCAGTTTTCTTGTCTACAAACAAGAAGTTTAGATCTTATCTCTATGTTGGTAATCCTATGATACTTGCAATAAGGTATATATCTATAGATATTGGCTTGTCCAACCACAAATAACCTCCATTCACACAATTTAAGAGCAACTTGATACATGAATTCACCTCATTGCTATGACCAAAATGTGGAATGCCGATCAGGTTTAATATTCATGCTTGCTCCAATCCTCCATCCCATACCTTTGACACTAATATGGTCTAGTTTGTTGTTGGATTTGTCCTTAGTTCCAAGTAGTGGTGTGACACAAGTTCAGGGAACTTCATCATGTATGTAATATCATGGCTTGCATATTTGAGCTGGGGCACCCTCCCTAGCATGTCTTCATCCATGATGACTTTGTTTGGGATGTCAGGCATCACCAATTCATAGTAGGGAGTCTTCTGCAATGTCACTGGTGGGGAATCATCTTTCCTTGGTGGAATGTAGTCTTGGGGAAACCTCGGCTCCGATGATGATGTTCCTAGAGTCTCCTCAACATCTAGTTCTATTGTTTGCGCTCTTGTTAGAGATTTCTTTGGTACGAGATTGTTTCTTTTTGTGGTTCCATTTCTATAAATTGGTTACCAATAACAATTTATTCATCTCTGGGGTTATTCTTAACTCTACAATAATTTTCTTGGATCCCTCTTACTTGCATGCAACCCTAAGTGGCATTAATCAATGCTTGTTGACCCTTCACAACTTTTGTGCCCCTGTGCCAGTTGTTCATGTCCCTTTGCACCTGAATTAACTGTCTCATCCACCAATGATGTGATGAATGCTTGATTTAATATTGATTTATTACCATATCTTCATTTGTATTTGTACCTCATACTGTCAGTCTATCACGATCCCCGACGGTTGTTTCCATTTATGGATACACATCATATTTATGACTTAATGGTCTTTAACCATTTTTTCTTCCCTTTTAATGCATTTAACAGTCGTCATGGTATCGTTCCACATGTTGCTTCTGTGTGCACCTAATGATCTTAACATTGTTTCATTTATCTGTGCATCACTCGCTTTTTCTGCTTCCTTACTCTCATTGTAACTTACTTCAATTTTTTCTTATTTTTCCTTAATTTTTCTTTTCTCTTTTTTCCACTTTTTATTTATTTTTTTCTTTTTCCTACTATAATACACTACAATGGTACATTTGTTCTTGTGAACCTCAGATTAATGCATCGACATTCGGCCATATCTATAGAGTTTCAACTGACTTCCATTCACCATGCCTCCCAGGGTTCTTCATTCAACATTTCTAAATGCGCAGTACCTACCTCCATCACATGTTGAATCACATATGGTCCTAAGCAATGCATTCAAAAATTTCCTATATGCTACATGAAATTACTGTCATATAGTAATACTAAGTCCCCCACTTGATTTTTTTTTTAATATGTCTATCATGCCGGGCCTTTTATCTTGCCTTATGAACTTGTCGATGGAACCCTATGACAAATCGATCTTCCCCAAACTATAAAAACTATGAAAATATAACCTCTATTGTGTCAAATTCCGAAATATCAGTAATCATTTCAATGCGCAGGCTATGCACAATAAACTCCATCGACATTACTACTTCTTTCCCATAGACCAACCTAAAAGGTGTTTGTCTTGCCAAATTTTTTCTTGTACTCCTGTATGCACATAATACTATAGGAACCCTTAAGTCCCAATCATCCCTTCCTATGTTGCATAACTTTTTCAAAGCATTCTCTAGAATATTATTAAAAGCTTCTGTTTTCCCATTGGCCTGAGAATGATATGGTGTACTCTTCTAATGGTTAATTTGAAATTCCTCAGTCAATGCTGCAATCATGCTATTTAGGAAGTGTATTCCTTGATCACTCAGCAAAATGCACAAAAATCCAAATCATGTAACTACATTCTCAAATAGAAACCTTTCAGTATTCTCTGCGTTGCAATCTATGATTGGTGTTGCTTCTGCCCGTCTGGTCAAATACCCTGTTGTAGTGATTAGATACTTATCTCCTGATCTTCTTGTTGATGGGTTGGTTAGTCCAAATAATTCTATTTCCCATTTATCAAATGCTTGCAATGTAACCTTGTTGGCAGCCATTTTGCATTTTTATCTTTTTCTCATAAGCTGCCTACACAAGGGTTTTTAACCCTAAGTACTTGTCGCAATTCATGAAAAAAAACGACACTATTATCTTGCACTATTCACATACCTGCCTTTTGTTTTTGTTTTCACGACTGCAAGCGTGAAAACCTTAAGTTCGAAGTCATGTCCATGGCATTAAAATCGTCATTGGATTATTGTGAACACTCTTGTTCATGTGGTCATTTCCCTTCTAACTCAATAGTGGTCACACTTATGTCAAAAACACCAAACTTTTATTTACTTTGCACTTTTGGTTGATATGGTCTCAATTTATGGGTTCGCCATGCAATGGTATTTGGTGTCTTTGATTAAATCCTTAGTGCAATGGTTTCATACAACGCATAAACTTTGTGATCAAATCTTTGGTGCTATATCCAAAATGTTGTTTTGTTGTAAATCATACACATACTATTGTTGACCAATTATTGATTATGAACATAATGGTTCACAAATAGTTATGATATTTGGATTTTGATGTGAATGATTTGATTTACCGTCGATTTTACATTTCGATATGAATGTTTTGCATGGGTTCATTTCGTTCCACCACCCTTGCACACTTAGGCATTAATGCCTGCCTTGTATCTCGGGCTAGCTCTATTTGTTTCGGGAAGCCTGTGAGCATTTGGTCCTGCGTCTACTCTGTCCAGCCCCCCTCACCGTTTACCCTACCGACTGTGTGTTCTCTCCCATGTCACCTGTAGTGCACATAGAACCTAATGGCATCCAAACACTACTGCTATTTGACAATGCTCGTAAGGACCTGGAGAATAATGGTTGGTTAGTTTTCATCCAAAAATTTGAGAGTTTCAACCTCGCGGTTGCCCAACAGTTCACCCTCACATTCGATGGATGTAGGGCCAAGGTTGGAGACATCCAGCTTGAACGGAACGAAGAATTCCTCAGTTCAGCCATGGGTTTACCAACGAAAGGACAGAGGTGGTTTAAGAATTCGAAAGTGGATGAAGTGTCGTGGTCGCTACTAGTCACATCAAAGAAAATTTTTAGTTGTGACAGAGGTATGCCTGTCACTGCCCTTAAGTCTAGGTGGCATGATCTATTGGCAATTGTTAAGAAATTCGTGACCTGCAAAGCTCGTTATGGTTTAGTGTTTCTTTACCATCTCCAGTTTCTTATGAATTTCATGGATTTCCCTGCGAATATGCCTCACTACCTCCTACGCAGTCTGTATAAAATGTCTAAGCAATTTAAGAGGGAAAAGGATGATTCTAGCCTTTTCCATCACTACTTGATCAAAATCATGATTGTTCATCATTTGAGGATAAGTGGTGATTGTTGGCAAGCCTTCCTATTGAGGAATGGCTTTGCCACTCCGAAATGTAGTCAAGTGGACAAGACTGTGGTCACCGAAACCCTAGTTGATCCTGCTGTGCCACCTCCACCTCCTACCCTCCTACCCACTGTCAAACCCTCGACCTGCCTCAACGTTGACCTACCCGACACCATGCCCGACCCATGTTTGAAAGACAATACTAATATTGTTAAGAGGCCTGTAAAGAAGAAGGGCAAGGGAAATACCGATGCCAATAGTAAGAGAAATAAGAATGCATGTTGGATATCTAGGTGCGCTCGGAACAAGCCCAAACAAAACATAGACCAGAAGCCTATTGTTTTGAGCAAGGATTCAGACTCCGACATTGAACGCTTCTTGACCGAGGAATACCCTTACTCTCATGGCCTCTCTTCTGTTGAACCCTACGACTACGTATCCAACCTCCCACCGTGCCTCAAGGATGACCCTAACTTCCTGGGAATTAAGTTTGACAGTGGAACCCCTGGTAATTTAAAAGAAGCCCCACCTGTAGTGACTCAGCCCGATCACCCACAATGCACTCAATGCAACAATTGGCTGGAACATTACTACACGGATGTTCCTCTGTTGCAATCCAAAATTAAATCCTTGGAGGAACGGGTTATTGTGTTGTCAAAGGAAAATAACAGGTTACAAGCTTACGATAAGAAGCAAAATACCACGGGTTCTATTGTCTTCAGAAATGTTGAGGCAACTACCGCCTTTGTTAACTCAAATTTATCCTGACCAAATCATTTTCCTACAGTGTAGGTATGTTATTTCAACATCGATTTTTGAATGATTTGGTTTGAATTAGCATAGCCGATTTTGTTTGCCCTGTGGCCTTTATATACTTGTTATTTTTTGTAAATAACCCATCATTGTTGTCAGAGCAAAGACTATGGGCTTATGATGATAGAGACTCGAATGGAAGTGGATGTTTTGTAATAGCTTTAGCTTTCAATTTATCATACTTTCATTCAAGTTTTGTGCATTTTAATTTGTTATCAAATTATTGACTACTTTAGATATCAAGATTTGATACAGGTTGATGCGTTATGATTTAAATTTTGTCCATATCTGATGTATCTCAGTTTACGCACAACAATTACTCTGTTTTAATTTAATTAATATAAGGTTAATCTTCTTGGTTAAATGAACAGTCATGCACAAATCTTCGCACTGGGATTTATCTAAATGTGATGGTCTGTGAAATATAAGATTGTTGTTGTTTTATGTCTTGTTTGTTCTATCATTTGTATTCAAAGAGCACTGCTGCTTCCTGTTTACGAGAATCTTGTGGATAATATGATGCAGGTTTCCTCCCATCAAACAGCTGAACCGAATGTTGTGCATGGGACAAATTGGAAAGCGTTACTACAGGTTATTTTGTTATTTTCAATTTAATAGTTAATAAATTCGAGAATTCTCAGTAGTTTAGCTAGATATATAGTTCAGATTTACAGTTAGGATTGTTATTTTAATTGCTTAGCTTAGATAGCTTTCATTTTTCTCCTTTCTCATAAAAGATATAAAAAATCAAAAAATAATGGTTTCGCTGTCATAAGACATTTTACCAATGATTTTTGCAAATTTAGATCAAAATTTGTATTCTGTAAGTACTGTACATATATAATTAAGATCTAATTCTATTGATAGATAAACATTTAATTTCATAGAATTATTGTTGTATAATATTAGTAAGAAAACTGTATATATATGTTTCAGATTTGTATATAGTTTACTGTAGTTGTTTTTTGTTTTTACTTAGATTAGTTTCTTTAGTTTAGTTTTTCTTTGGTTTTATTAGGACTTAGATCGGCCAACGGAGCCGCTAAACCCATCGGAGCGGATCATCCCAAACGGCTTGGGTTATTTAGACAACCCCAGACAGGATCCACCCCTCCAGTTGACGAGCATTCAATTTCGCCCGTCAACAAATGGCGCTAGAAGGAGGGCCTGAAAATTATTAATGGCACGAGGCGGTCGTAAGACCCCTCCACCACCCAACTGCTCACCTATAGTGACAAGAATTCATTCAAACGACAACATATTCCCTCAAACAACAACCACATCAAACGATGATCTACGGATCACAGTTGAGCCAGTAACCCCAAATCCTACAGGTGGTGACGTACAAGAGATTGTCCGCCAATATCTCTGAAGAACACATAGTGCCTTCACCCGTTTAAGGAAACCAAATCGACCTGTGGACCAACCATTAGATTTCTTTGATATCAGAGAACAACTTGGAGGCACTAACCTCACTTTAAACCCTATAGATCCAATCCTCACTCCTGCCATAGGAGGATCTAGAATACCACCCTCACCACCTCCATCATCTCCTTCTTCTTCTGGAGAAGACTCCTCTGACGAAGGCAGTTCCTCTTCTCAGCCTTCCACACCACCTACACCAATGGCAAACTAGAACAATCCTACTAGACCCTGGCTCGACCAGGATGTAGTAGTCGTACCTAGGCCTCAACATCCCTTACCCAAACATCCAGAGAATTGGCTTCCCAAGTTTGACCCTGACTCTAAACAGATTGTCGAAGATCAGATTAAAAAGTTTATGTTAGCCATTAGACTCCGTAATGTCGAGCACGAAGACGTAGTCTGTAGGTTGTTCCCCTATACTTTCGAGGGCAATGCCTCTACCTGGTACTTTTCCCAACAACCCCATACCATCATGCCTTGGGAGAAGTTCGAATCCTGCTTTCTTGAGAATTTCGGAGACGATAAGTCCCCAGAAGTTCTAGTCATGGAGATTTCTAGTTTAAGAATGAATCCCAAAGAGAAAATCAAAGACTTTAACCAAAGATTCTTAACACTTAAGAACCGAATCCCTACCAATTTGATGCCTGCCGAGAATCTTATCATAGAATACTATACTAAAGCCTTGCATCAAAGTATAGACATTTGGGTAAACCGATCTAAGAAATCCACGTTGTTAGAGGCCTTCGAAGAGGCCAGCCATATTGAAAAAGACATCCTTAGTTTAAAAGACACTACTAGCAACGAAACAGAGACTAGTTCATCTTCCAAAAAGAAAATTGAAATCCTCCCTAGACCTGCTCAAAATAAAACACAACCTGAAAGCTCGGATTTAGAAAACTTAACTAATGTCATTCAAAAACTGTCGAATCAAGTTATAGATTTGAAAAGGACGACCGAAGAAGCTTCTTCAAGCAAAGGGCCCTACAAACCCCCATTTAGGAAGCCTTTTCCCACCAACCGACCTAATCCAAATACCGAGGGCCTAAATCTAGAAAGTCTGCAATTCGCTCTTCAAACAATTCTAGAAGCCCAGTATAACTTGATGCCTCCTGAAATTCTTGAGGAGGTAGTTGCACAAGAGACAGTTGAAGAAGAATAATCTTCTCCGAACATTTTTGGACACTTCTCAGATAGCATTTTTCAAGCTAATTTCGAGACGGTACATCCCTACAACACTAGGAGTAAGACAACAAACGAAACTTCTTCCGAAAACACTATGACTTTGCCCCCAAAACAATCTAAACCAGCTGAGACTAAACAGAGTCATGTAAACCCCAACATAGATTATGATTTAGTTGAAGATCTAAAAAAGTTAAGGGCTAACATTTTTGTTTATGAATTATTAAAATTTCCATTTCTGCTACAAAAAATGTTATAGAATATCACAGAGAATAGAAAAAATGGTAATTCAAGCAGTAATAAGGTTGTTCAGAACAAAGTTCCTCAGAAGACTTCCGGTAAGAATAATCCTGATCCTCACGAGAAAGGAAGTTTTCCTGTAAATAATGTAACAAATGTAGATAAATTAGCTTTAGAGGCCGCGGGTAAAAAGCCACAAGCTTCCACCATTAGTACTTGTAGAAATGTACCTCCATTTTTGTTAAATTTCGAAATCTTTAATAGAAACGTGCACAATTGTATGGTAGATTCAGGAGCGTCATCCAATGTAATGCCATGGTCTGTGTGTCAGAATATTAATGCTGAAGTCGAACCATCCACTTTAAAAATCATCCAACTTGATCGAACTAGTGTTAAAGTCGTAGGAGAATTAAGGAATGTGCTTATAAGATTATCGTCTAACCCCAAAGTTCATCAAGTGATTGATATTATTGTTGTGGATATTCCAGAAGTTTATGGTTTGTTTCTAAGCAGAGACTGGTCGGAGCAACTACACGGCTATTTCACGACAGATTGGTCCCACCTATGGCTGCCTGAGAACGACAATCCCAACAAGATCAAGGTAAATTGTGAACGCTACCTAAAGCTCACATTCACGGATTAACGATCCCAATGAGCCATTTACACCTTCTGCTGATTCACCCGAAATACAAGGGATGGATACCTTTTTTGGCAATTTCATGGCTGAGACTTCAACTATCACCAATCCAGAACAACAGTCCGAGGTTGTAGCATATGTGCATCCAACAACTTCTACACAATGGTCTCATGCACCCGATAAAAATCAAATTTGGTCTCTTTACTTTGACGGGTCAAAGTCCAAGGAAGGAGATGATGCGGGCTGTGTTATTATTGATCCGACAGGTAACAAGACCTTGATTACATGTAGGATAGAATTTGAATGTACTAATAACACAGCGGAATATGAGGCTTTATTGCAGGGCCTCAAAAAAGATTTAGATATGAACATTCAATATTTGATTGTCTTTGGTGATTTGGAAATCGTGGTTAGACAGGTAAAAGATTCTATCCACTGTCTCTCTCCACATCTTAAAAGCTACCAATCCGAGGTATGGAATTTAATGAATAAGTTTTATACTTTCAATATAAATTCTATTCCTAGATTGAATAATTCTGAAGATGATCTATTAGCTAACGTAGCTTCCAAACTCTTTCCTGCAGAAGGCTTGTCCCCGAATGCATTCTCCGTTGAACTGTTGTTCAGACCATTTGTTCTCGACAACATCATGAATTGGAGAGTCTTCGACGATGATCAACATATTATTAGCTTCCTGCACATGGAAGAAACTTTCCAAGGCACGATGATTGACGAATGCATTCATGATGACAATCTGCGCGATTTCACGGTAATACCAGATCCGAGAACTCCTGAATCTTCATCGGACATGGTAAATTCGATCCCTAAATCTGTAGTTAGAGTAGAGAAATTTTACGATCTTCAAGATAAATTCAAAAAATCGGTCAATTGTAAAACTAATAGTTCCTCATTATCGTATGAAAAAGTAAACTTGGGAACTAGTGATAATCCACACTGCATTAATTTAGGGGTGGGGTGTTCTGAACAAGAGAAAGCCGCATTCATTAAATTGTTTAAAGAGTTCAAAGATGTTTTTGCATGGACGTATGACGACCTTAAAACTTTCGACCCTAACATCATACAACACGTCATTCCTATGAAACCCCAAACCTTACCCTTTCAACAAAAGTTAAGAAAAATGCACCCTAAGCTCGAACCGACTGTCAAAAAAGAATTAAATAAACTCCTGAATGCTAAGATAATTTTCCCAGTTAGGCACATGTAATGGGTTTATAACCTTGTCTCTGTCCGGAAGAAAAGTGGGGAAATCAGACTATGCGTCGATTTCTGAAACCTTAATAGAGCGTCTGATAAAGACAACTACCTTGTCCCACCCATGGAACAGATCCTTCAACATGTATCTAGTTCTGAGAGACTATCCTTATTGGATGGTTTTTCAGGGTACAACCAAGTCCTGATGTCTCCTCCAGACCAACTTAAAACTACCTTCCTCACTCCATGGGGCACCTACGCTTATAAGAAAATGCCCTTTGGACTGATTAATGTCGGTGCCACTTTCCAGAGAGCGATGGACATCGCTTTCCAAGGCTTAATCAATCAATCTATCATAGTTTACCTAGATGATGTTACTGTATTTTCTAAAAACAAAACTGATCATCTCGCTCATTTAAGAGTCGTTCTACAGCGATGTCATAAATACGACATTTCCTTAAATCCTAGAAAATCTATCTTCGTAGTAGAACAAGGTAAACTCTTAGGATTCATTGTGTCAAGCAAAGGGATGATTATCGACCCTGAAAGGACTCAAGTCATCTCGAAACTCCCCCCTCCCTCATCCAAAAAGTCTATGCAGTCTTTCTTAGGCCAGATAAACTTTGTCAGGAGATTCGTCCCCAGTTTCTCCGAAATGGTGAGACCTTTACATAATCTAATTAAGAAATACGCACAATATCATTGGGGACCCTTAGAAAATCAATCTTTTAATTCAATAAAAAAGGCCATAATAGACGCTCCTTCTCTCATGAGCCCCGACTTTTCGCAAGACTTCACTCTCTACACATTTTCTTTTGAGCGCTCCTACATTGCTGTCCTAACTCAAAAGAACACTGAAAATAATGAAGTGCCCATTGTCTTTATGAGCTCTTCTTGCAAAGGTGCGGAAATTAATTACCCAGTGGTAGATCAGCAAGCCTATGTTGTTTTCAAAGTAGTCAAGCACTTCCGATCTTATCTTTTGAAATCTAGGACGAAAATTATTGTCCCTTACCCAGCCGTCAGAAATCTGTTAGTGCATAAAGAACTAGGTGAAAAGAGGGCGAGCTAGGTTACCTCTTTACAGGAGTATGACATAGAAATTACCCCGGCTCAAATAGTGTGAGGCCAAGGGTTATGCAAGTTAGTTGCTGACTCAACAACAGGAAAACAAGAAGAAAACGATATGTCAGACCCAAGACAACACAATCAAAATTTAATCTGTTGTGCACAAAACTCTGTTAGTCCATGGTATGACAATATAAAATTCTGTATTGAACATGGGTTAGCCCCCCGTCACCTGGATCCCACTAAAAGAAGAGAGTTAAGATTAAAATCTGCCTCCTTTCAGTTGATTAATGGTATTCTGTTTCATCAAAATTTTGATGGAGTACGAATGCGTTGTCTTAAGAAAGATGAAGCAGAAAAAGTCTTACTAGAATTGCACGCAGGAGAAGCTGGTGGGCATTTTGGTGGTGACACCACTACCCATAAAGTTTTAAGAGATGGTTATTACTGGCCTAAACTCTTTAGAGATGTCCATGCCTTGTGTCACAAGTGTATTATTTGTCAAAAAGCATCCGAGCGGATATAGAAACCAGCCTTTTCTTTACAGCCTGTCTCAGTAGACTCCCCTTTTCAGCAGTGGGGTCTTGATATTATAGGTCCAATCAATCCACCATCCTCACAGCAGCATAAGTTTATCACAATAGCCATAGATTACTTCACCAGGTGGTCTGAAGCTGCCGCATTAAAAACTGTGAATACCAGTCAGGTAATTGCCTTTTTAAATTCAAATATTATTACTCGTTTTGGTATCCCTAACTGTTTAGTATTCGATAACGCTTCTTATTTTTCGTCTCTTGAGATGAGCAAATTCTCTCTAGAAAAAGGAATTAAATTGAAGTATTTTGCCAGCTATTACCCCCAGGGAAATGGATTGGCATAATCGACAAATAAGAATCTGATTAAAATCATCAAGAGAACGGTATCTGAAAATCACAAAAATTGGCATAATGCACTGTTAAATGCAATCTGGGCTGATAGTGTAACACCAAAAACTGTTGTAGGTAAATCCCCCTTCTTTCTCGTCTATGGCAGAGAAGTAATTCTGCCACCGCATATTCTTCTTCCCTCACTACAACTATCACAGAAAATACAAGAAGAAGATTGTCCCCCTTTGGAGAATCGAATTAACGCTTTAATGAAACTAGAAGAGGTAAGGGCTCAAGCTAAACGTAAGTTAGATCAGCATCAACTAGTGGTCAAAAGCTAGTTTGATGCCAACTCTGACTCTGATAGGAACTTCAAAGTAGGTGACCTTGTTTTGAAATGGGACAAACCGCATGAGGGAAAGGGAGAGCATACGAAGTTTCAGAACTTATGGCTAGGACTGTTTTTAATTGCTGAGAAATTGTGTCCCAGCTCTTTCCGATTACAAAATTTAGAGGGACAGCCAGACACCTATCCGGTGAATGGCCAAGCTCTGAAAATATATTTCGCTTGATGACAACCCTGTGTATACGGTGTAAATATTTTTCTTTTGTCTGCTTTTCTTTTACTGTTTTGGTTTTGATTTTTCCTTACACTTATCAGTTTTTGGTTTTTTGGAAATACACATACCTGCATTTTGAACTGTTCAGACAAAGAAAACAGAAAATTATTTCGCTGAAATGACTGCTGAAAAATTGTCTAAACATCAATTATAATATACTTCCGAAATTTACATCCATGTTGAGGAAAGACTATTGTATGAAAGAAGTTTATGGATTTCAGTCTGTAAGTGAAGCCTGTCACGATCATCCATCATCTTCTTACGCTATCCTTGTTCCTTAAGGGAATAACTCAGAAGATGTCTCCCTGCCTTAGAAGGTTGGTTTTGCAAACAAATCATCTCTGAATCTTAATGAAGGACGATTGTAACTAATTCTTTCAAGGTCTGTAAAAAATATGTCAAAAATATCATAATTTTCAGCGTCACCCCGCTTAATTATATATCTTTCAAAAAACTAAATAAATCATTAAAAGAGCTGTGGCAAGTGCCTGTAAACCCGCCGGGATACTGAACAGGTCTGCTGGAAGCGGGTAAATGCATGCATGATTCCAAGACAACTTTGTTGGGGTACTGAACAGGCCTGCTGGCAGCGAAGCAATGTCGGGTATATGAAAATCTGCAAATATGGAATCTCTTGACCTTAAAATGTCCTTTATTTTGATCTGGAACTTCTTGGCAGGATACAGATATCAGAGTGGGTTAAATGGCAACCCTTTCGAGGCTATGAATGCCTGCTGGCAGCAGTGGGTCTGTCAATAGTACTTGATATTTATTCTTTAATATCATGACTCACTTGTCTTAATACTGTTATCAATTTTTTTTTTTTAAGCACAGTCGAATTTTTTTATTAATGATGATGTTTAAACAATTTTCTGGTTGTTTTTGAGATAGAATTAATCTCATATCATAATCTGGATTTGTTCTTTTGGCAGAGATAACTGCTTCTACCTGTCTGTCGCCATTGTTGGCAGCCATTTCGCATTTTTATCTTTTTATCATAAGCTGCCTACACAAGGGTTTTTAACCCTAAGTACTTGTCACAATTCATGAAAACAAAACGACACTATTATCTTGCACTATTCACATACCTGCCTTTTGTTTTCATTTTCATGACTGCAAGCATGAAAACCTTAAGTTCAAATTCATGTCGATGGAATTAAAATCGTCACTGGATTATTGCGAACACTCTTGTTCATGTGGTCATTTCCCTTCTAACTCAATAGTGGTCACACTTATGTCAAAAACACCAAACGTTTATTTACTTTGCACTTTTGGTTGATATGGTCTCAATTTATGGGTTCGCCATGCAATGGTCTTTGGTGTCTTTGATTAAATACTTAGTGCAATGGTTTCATACAACGCATAAAGTTTGTGATCAAAGCTTTGGTGCTATATCCAAAATGTTGTTTTGTTGTAAATCATACACATACTATTGTTGACCAATTATTGATTATGAACATAATGGTTCACAAATAGTTATGATATTTGGATTGTGATGTGAATGATTTGATTTACCATCGATTGTACATTTTGATATGAATGTTTTGCATGGGTTCGTTTCGTTCCACCACCCTCGCACACTTAGGCATTAATGTCTGCCTTGTATCTTGGGATAGCTCTGTTTGTTTCAGGAAGCCTGTGAGCATTTGATCCTGCGTCTACTCTGTCCAGCCCCCCTCACCGTTTACCCTACCGACTGTGTGTTCTCTCTCATTGCACCTGTAGTGCGCATGGAACCTAATGGCATCCAAACGTTCCTGCTATTTGACAATGCTCGTAAGGACCTGGAGAATAATGGTTGGTTAGTTTTCATCCAAAAATTTGAGGGTTTCAACCTCGCGGTCGCCCAACGGTTCGCCCTCACATTCGATGGATGTAGGGCCAAGGTTGGAGACATCCATCTTGAACTGAACAAAGAATTCCTCAGTTCAGCCACGGGTTTGCCAGCGAAAGGACATAGGTGGTTTAAGAATTTGAAAGTGGATGAAGTGCCATGGCCGCTCCTATTCACATCGAGGAAAATTGTCAGTTGTGACAGAGGTATGCCTATCACTGCCATTAAGTCTAGGTGGCATGATCTATTGGAAATTGTTAAGAAATTCGTGACCTGCGAAGGTCGATATGGTTTAGTGTTTCTTTACCATCTCCGGTTGCTTATGAATTTCATGGATTTCCCTGTGAATATGCCTCACTACCTCCTATGCAGTCTGTATAAAATGTCTAAGCGATTTAAGAGGGAAAAGGCTGATTCTAGCCTTTTCCATCACTGCTTGATCAAAATCGTGATTGTTCATCATTTGAGGATAAGTGGTGATTGTTGGCAAGCCTTCCTATTGAGGAATGGCTTTGCCACTCCTGAATGTAGTCAAGTGGACAAGACTGTGGTCACCGAAACCCTGGTTGAGCCTGCCGTGCCACCTCCACCTCCTACCCTCCTACCCACTGTCAAACCCTCAACCTGCCTCAACGTTGACCTACCCGAAACCATGCCCGACCCATGTTCGAAATACAATACTAAGATTGTTAAGAGGCCTGTAAGGAAGAAGGGCAAGGGAAATACCGATGCCAATAGTAAGGGAAAGAAGAATGCACGTTGGATATCTAGGTGTGCTCAGAACAAGCCCAAACAAAATATAGACCAAAAGCCTATTGTTTTGAGCGAGGATTCAGACTCTGAGATTGAACGCTTCTTGACCGAGGAATACCCTTACTCTCATGGCCTCTCTTCTGTTGATCCCTACGACTACGTATCCAACCTCCCACCGTGCCTCAAGGATGACCCTAACTTCCTGGGAATTAAGTTTGACAATGGCACCCTTGGTAATTTAAAAGAACCCCCACCTGTAGTGACTCGGCCCAATCACCCACAATGCACTCAATGCAACTCTTGGTTGGAACATTACTACACAGATGTTCCTCTGTTGCAATCCAAAATTAAATCCTTGGAGGAACGGGTTACTGCGTTGTCAAAGGAAAATGACAGGTTACAAGCTTACGATAAGAAGAAAAAGACCACGGGTTCTATCGTCTTCAGAAATGTTGAGGCAGCTACCGCCTTTGTTAACTCAAAGTTATCCTGACCAAATCGTTTTCCTACAGCCTAGGTATGTTATTTCAACATCGATTTTTGAATGATTTGGTTTGAATTAGCATAGCCGATTGTGTTTGCTCTAAATTAGTTCTATTTTGTTCGAACAGATTCAAAAATGATTCTATTTACTTCGAATTACCAAGAATGATTTCGTTTTTGTATTTGAATTAGTACAAAAGATTTCATTTTGAATTAGCATAAACTATTTTGTTTTCATTGATTGGTTTGCCAAAATCGAATATAGCTATGTTTTGATTGAACCGATTTAATACGATTTTAATGTTCTTGAATTAGTATAAACGATTGGATTGGTTCTGAGTTAATTTGATTTAGTTCTGTTTGGTTTGATTCAGAAACGATTCTGTATGTCTTGAATTAGCATAGTCACTTGTGTATGCGTTGGATTAGTATCAAAGATTGGTTTGATAAATAGAATATAATCTGTTAATTCAAAAACGATTCTGTTAGTTTTGGATTGACATAAACGATTATAGTCTGTTTCGATTGAAATGGATTCAATTACGATTTCGTTTGTTCTGAATTTGCATAAAAGTTTTGGTTTGTTCTAGGGTGAATGATTTGCTTTGCTTCGAATTAGTAATTAAGGATTTGTTTAATAGGTCGAATATATTTCTGTTATCATTTGGATTGATTTAAAACGATTTTGTTTGTAAATATGACCAGCTACAGAATCGTGAGATTCTGTAGCTAGTCATAAAATTTGGATTTTGTTGATTTTACAATTAAAACATTATCTAAAATTGTTTACTTTTGCCTATCTACAGGTGCACACGAATTTCAATGGGAATTGGACCTGCTGTGGCAGTTCAAAACATACTTTTTGTTACATAGTTTTGTTTCAAGTTGTTAGTCTTAGGCAGAAATAGATATTTGGGAGATTGTTGCCATATTTTTTGCAAACAGTTTTTGATAATTCCCACAGGGATGTTTTACCCTGTGGCCTTTATATACTTGTTATTTTTTGTAAAGAACCCATCACTGTTGTCAGGACAAAGACTATGGGCTTATGATGATACAGACTTGAATGGAAGTGGATGTTTTGTAACAGATTTAGCTTTCAATTTATCATACTTTCGTTCAAGTTTTGTGCATTTTAATTTGTTATCAAATTATTGACTACTTTAGATATCAAGATTTGATACAGGTTGATGCGTTATGATTTAAATTTTGTCTGTATCTGATGTATCTCAGTTTATGCACAACAATTACTCTGTTTTAATTTAGTTAATAGAAGGTTAATCTTCTTGGTTAAATGAACAATCATGCACAAATCTTCGCACTGGGATTTATCTAAATGTGATGGTCTGTGAAATATAAGATTGTTGTTGTTTTATGTCTTGTTTGTTTTGTCATTTGTATTCAAAGAGCACTATTGCTTCCTATTTACAAGAAGCTTGTGGATAATCTGGTGCGGGTTTCCTCCCATCAAACAACTGAACCGAATACTATGCATGGGACAAATTGGAAAGCGTTACTACAGGTTATTTTGTTATTTGCAATTTAATAGTTAATAAATTTGAGAATTCTCAGTAGTTTAGATAGATATATAGTTTAGATTTATAGTTAGGATTGTTATTTTAATTGCTTAGCTTAGATAGCTTTCATTTTGCTCCTTTCTCATCAAAGAAATAAAAAATAAAAAAATAATGGTTTCGCTGTCATAAGACATTTTACCAATGATTTTTGCAAATTTAGATCAAAATTTGTATTATGTAAGTACTGTACATATATAATTAAGATCTAATTGTGTTGATAGCTAAACATTTAATTTCATAGAATTATTGTTGTATAATATTAGTAAGAAAACTGTATATATATGTTTCAGATTTGTATATAGTTTATTGTAGTTGTTTTTTTTTTTACTTAGATTAGTTTCTTTAGTTTAGTTTTTCTTTTGTTTTCTTAGGACTTAGATTGGCCAATGGAGCCGCTAAACCCGTCGGAGTGGATCATCTCAAATGTCTTGGGTTATTTAGACAACCCCGGACTGGATCCACCCCTCCAGTTGACGAGCGTTCAATTTTGCCCGTCAACAAATGGCGCTAGAAGGAGGGCCTGGAAATTATTAATGACACGAGGCGGTCGTAAGACTCCTCCACCACCCAACCGCTCACCTATAGTGACAAGAAGTCATTCAAACGACAAAATCCCCCCTCAAACAACAACCACATCAAACGATGATCTACGGATCATAGTTGAGCCAATAACCCCAAATCCTACAGGTGGTGACGTACAAGAGATTGTCCACCAATCTCTCTTAAGAACACATAGTGCCTTTGCCCATTTAAGGCAACCAAATCGACCTTTGGACCAACCATTAGATTTATTTGATATCAGAGAACAACTTGGGGGCACTAACCTCACTTTAAACCCTACATATCCAATCCTCACTCCTGCCGCAGGAGGATATAGAATACCACCCTCACCACCTCCATCATCTCCTTCTTCTTCTGGAGAAGACTCCTCTGACGAAGGCAGTTCCTCTTCTCAGCCTTCCACACCGCCTACACCAATGGCCAACCAGAACAATCCTGCTAGACCCTGGCTCAACCAGGATGCAATATCCATACCTTGGCCTCAACATCCCTTACCCAAACATCTGGAGAAGTGGCTTCCCAAATTTGACCCTGACTCTAAACAGATTGCCAAAGATCACATTAAAAAGTTTATGTTAGCCATTAGACTCCATAATGTCGAGCACGAAGACATAGTCTGTAGGTTGTTCCCCTATACTTTCGAGGGCAATGCCTCTACCTGGTACTTTGCCCAGCAACCCCATACCATCGTGTCTTGGGAGAAGTTCGAATCTTGCTTTCTTGAGAAGTTCGGAGACGATAAGTCCCCAGAAGTTCTAGTCATGGAGATTTTGAGTTTAAGAATTAATCCCAAAGAGAAAATCAAATACTTTAACCAAAGATTCTTAACACTTAAGAACCGAATCCCTACCGATTTGATGCCTGCCGAGAATCTTATCATAGCATACTTTACTAAAGCCTTGCATCAAAGTATATCCATTTGGGTAAAACGATCTAAGAAATCCACGTTGTTAGAGGCCTTCGAAGAGGCCAGCCAGATTGAAAAAGACATCCTTAGTTTAAAAGACACTACTAGCAACGAAACAGAGACTAGTTCATCTTCCAAAATGAAAATCGAAATCCTCCCTAGACCTGCTCAAAATAAAACACAACCTGAAAGCTCAGATTTAGAAAACTTAACTAAAGTCGTTCAAAAACTGTCGAATCAAGTTATAGATTTGAAAAGGATGGCCGAAGAAGATTCTTCAAGCAAAGGGCCCTACAAACCCCTGTTTAGGAAGACTTTTCCCACCAACTGACCTAATCCAAATACCGAAGGCCTAAATCTAGAAAGTCTGCAATTTTCTCTTCAAACAATTCTAGAAGCCCAGGATACCTTGATGCCTCCTGAAATTCTTAAGGAGGTAGTTGAACAAGAGACAGTTGAAGAAGAATAATCTTCTCCGAACATTTTTGGACACTTCTCGGATAGCATTTTTCAAGCTAATTTCGAGACGGTACATCCCTACAACACTAGGAGTAAGACAAAAAACAAACCTTCTTCCAAAAACACTACGACTTTGCCCCCAAAACAATCTAAACCAGCTGAGACTAAATAGAGTCATGTAAAACCCAACTTAGATTATGATTTAGTTGAAGATCTAAAAAAGTTAAGGGCTAACATTTATGTTTATGAATTATTAAAATTTCCATTTCTGCTACAAAAAATGTTACAGAATATCACAGAGAATAGCAAAAATGGTAATTCAAGCAGTAACAAGGTTGTTTAGAACAAAGTTCCTCAGAAGACTTCCGCTAAGAATAATCATGATCCTCACGAGAAAGGAAGCCTTCCTGTAAATAATGTAACAAATGTAGATAATTTAGCTTTAGAGGCTGCAGGTAAAAAGCCACAAGCTTCCACCATTAGTACTCGCAGAAATGTACCTCCATTTTTGTTAACTTTCGAAATATTTAATAGAAATGTGCACAATTGTATGGTAGATTCAGGAGCGTCATCCAATGTAATGCCATGGTCTGTGTGTCAGAATATTAATGCTGAAGTCGAACCATCCACTTTAAAAATCATCCAACTTGATCGAACTAGTGTTAAAGTCGTAGGAGAATTAAGGAATGTGCTTATAAGATTATCGTCTAACCCCAAAGTTCATCAAGTGATTGATATTATTGTTGTGGATATTCCATAAGTTTATGGTTTGTTTCTAAGTAGAGACTGGTCGGAGCAACTACACGGCTATTTCGCGACGGATTGGTCCCACCTATGGCTGCCCGAGAATGGCAAGCCCAACAAGATCAAGGTAAATCGTGAACGCTACCTAAAGCTCACAGTCACGGATTTAAATGATCCCAATGAGCCATTTACACCTTCTGCTAATTCACCTGAAATACAAGGGATGGATACCTTTTTCGGCAATTTCATGGCTGAGACTTCAGCTATCACCAATCCAGAACAACTGTCTGAGGTTGTCGTATATGTGCAGCCAACAACGTCTAGACAATGGTCTCATGCACCCGATAAAAATTAAATTTGGTCTCTTTACTTTGACGGGTCAAAGTCCAAGGAAGGAGCTGGTGCGGGCTACGTTATTATTGATTCGGTAGGTAACAAGACCTTGTTTGCATGTAGGCTAGAATTTGAATGTACTAATAACACAACGAAATATGAGTCTTTATTGCAGGGCCTCAGAAAAGATTTAGATATGAACATTCAAAATTTTATTGTCTTTGGCGATTCGGAAATCGTGGTTAGACAGGTAAAATATTCTATCCACTGTCTCTCTCCACATCTTAAAAGATACCAATACGAGGTATGGAATTTAATGAATAAGTTTTTTTCTTTCAATATAAATTCTATTCCTAGATTGAATAATTCTGAAGCTGATCTATTAGCTAACGTAGCTTCCAAACTCTTTCCTGCAGAAGGCTTGTCCCCGAATGCATTCTCCGTCGAACTGTTGTTCAGGCCATCCGTTCCCGACAACATCACGAATTGGAGAGTCTTCGACGATGATCTACAGATTATTAGCTTCCTGCATATGGAAGAAACTTTCCAAGGCGCGGTGATTGACGAATGCACTCATGATGACAATCTGTGCGATTTCACGGTAATACCAGATCCGAGAACTCCTGAATCTTCATCGGACATGGTAAATTCGATCCCTAAATCTGTAGTTAGATTAGAGAAATTTTATGATCTTCAAGATAAATTCAAAAAATCGGTTAACTATAAAACCAATAGTTCCTCGTTATCATATGAAAAAGTAAACTTGGGAACTAGTGACAATCCACAGTGCATTAATTTAGGGGTGGGGTGTTCTGAACAAGAGAAAGCCGCATTCATTAAATTGTTTAAAGAATTCAAAGATGTTTTTGCATGGATGTATGATGACCTTAAAACTTTCGACCCTAACATCATACAACACGTCATTCCTATGAAACCCCAAACCTTACCCTTTCAACAAAAGTTAAGAAAAATGCACCCTAAGCTCGAACCGACCATCAAAAAAGAATTAAATAAACTCCTGAATGCTAAGATAATTTTCCCAATTAGGCACATGCAATGGGTTTCTAACCTTGTCCCTGTCCAGAAGAAAAGTGGGGAAATCTGACTATGCGTCGATTTCCGAAACCTTAATAGAGCATCTGATAAAGACAACTACCCTGTCCCACCCATGGAACAGATCCCTCAACAGGTATCTGGTTCTGAGAGACTATCCTTATTGGATGGTTTTTTAGGGTACAACCAAGTCCTGATGTCTCCTCCAGACCAACTTAAAACTACCTTCCGCACACCATGGGGCACCTACACTTATAAGAAAATTCCCTTTGGACTGATTAATGTCGGTGCCACTTTCCAGAGAGCGATGGACATCGCTTTCTGAGGCTTAATCAATCAATCCTTCGTAGTTTACCTAGATGATGTTACTGTATTTTCTAAAAACAAAACTGATCATCTCTCTCATTTAAGAGTCGTTCTACAACGATGTCATAAATACAACATTTCCTTAAATCCTAAAAAATCTATCTTCGTAGTAGAACAAGGTAAACTCTTAGGATTCATTGTGTCAAGTAAAGGGATGATTATCGACTCTGAAAGGACTCAAGTCATCTTGAAACTCCCCCCTCCCTCATCCAAAAAGTTTATGCAGTCTTTCTTAGTCCAGATAAACTTTGTCAGGAGATTCGTCCCCAGTTTCTCCGAAATGGTGAGACCTTTACATAATTTAATTAAGAAAGACGCACAATATCATTGGGGACCCTTAGAAAATCAAGCTTTTAATTCAATAAAAAAGGCCATAATAGACGCTCCTTCTCTCATGAGCCCCAACTTTTCGCAATACTTCACGCTCTACATATTTGCTTCTGACCGCTCCTACACTGTTGTCCTAACTCAAAAGAACGTTGAAAACAATGAAGTGCCCATTGCCTTTATGAGCTCTACTTTCAAAGGTGTGGAACTTAATTACCCAGCGGTATATCAACAAGCCTACGCTGTTTTCAAAGCATTCAAGCACTTCCGATCTTATCTTTTGAAATCTAGGACGAAAATTATTGTGCCTTACCCAGCCGTCAGAAATCTGTTAGTGCAGAAAGAACTAGGTGAAAAGAGGGCGAACTGGGTTACCTCTTTACAGTAGTATGACATAGAAATCACCCCAACTCAAATAGTGAGAGGCCAAGGGTTATGCAAGTTAGTTGCTAACTCAGCAGTAGGACAACAAGAAGAAAACAATATGTTAGACCCAGGACATCACAATCAAAATTTAATCTGTTGTGCACAAAAATATGTCAGTCCATGGTATGACGATATAAAATTATTTCTTGAACATGGGTCAGCCCCCCATCACCTGGATCCCACTAAAAGAAGAGCGTTAAGATTAAAATTTGCCTCCTTTCAGTTGATTAATGGTATTTTGTTTCGTCAAAATTTTGATGGAGTACTAATGCGCTGTCTTGAGAAAGATGAAGCATAAAAAGTCTTTGGTGTCTTTGATTAAATCCTTAGTGCAATGTTTTCATACAATGGATAAAATTTGTGATCAAAGCTTTGTTGCTATATCCAAAATGTTGTTTTGCTGTAAATCATACACATACTATTGTTGACCAATTATTGATTATGAACATAATGGTTCACAAATAGTTATGATATTTGGATTGTGATGTGAATGATTTGATTTACCGTCGATTGTACATTTCGATATGAATGTTTTGCATGGGTTCATTTCGTTCCACCACTCTCGCACACTTAGGCATTAATGCCTGCCTTGTATCTCGGGCTAGCTCTGTTTGTTTCGGGAAGCCTGTGAGCATTTGGTTCTCCGTCTACTCTGTCAAGCCCCCCTCACCATTTACCCTACCGATTGTGTGTTCTCTCCCATGGAACCTATAGTGCGCATAGAACCTAATGGCATCCAAACGCTACTGCTATTTGACAATTCTCGTAAGGACCTGGAGAATAATGGTTGGTTAGTTTTCATCCAAAAATTCGAGGGTTTCAACCTCGCGGTCGCCCAACAGTTCGCCCTCACATTCGATGGATGTAGGGCCAAGGTTGGAGACATCCAACTTGAACTGAATGAAGAATTCCTCAGTTTAGCCATGGGTTTACCAGGGAAAGGACAGAGGTGGTTTAAGAATTCGAAAGTGGATGAAGTGCCATGGCCGCTCCTATTCACATCAAGGAAAATTGTCAGTTGTGACAGAGGTATGCCTGTCACTGCCCTTAAGTCTAGGTGGCACAATCTATTGGCAATTGTTAAGCAATTCGTGACCTGTGAAGGTCGTTATGGTTTAGTGTTTCTTTACCATCTCCGATTACTTATGAATTTCATGGATTTCTTTGTGAATATGCCTCACTACCTCCTATGCAGTCTGTATAAAATGTCTAAGCGATTTAAGAGGGAAAAGGCTGATTCTAGCCTTTTCCATCACTGCTTGATCAAAATCGTGATTGTTCATCATTTGAGGATAATTGGTTATTGTTGGCAAGCCTTCTTGTTGAGGAATGGCTTTGCCACTCCTGAATGTAGTCAAGTGGACAAGACTTTGGTCATCGAAACCCTGGTTGAGCCTACCGTGCCACCTCCACCTCCTACCCTCCTACCCATTTTCAAACCCTCGACCTGCCTCAACGTTGACCTACCCGACACCATGCCCGACCCATGTTCGAAAGACAATACTAAGATTTTTAAGAGGCTTGTAAGGAATAAGGGCAAGGGAAATACCGATGCCAATAGTAAGGGAAAGAAGAATGCACGTTGGATATCTAGGTGTGCTTGAAACAAGCCCAAACAAAACATAGACTAGAAGCCTATTGTTTTGAGCGAGGATTCAGACTCTGAGATTGAATGCTTCTTGACCGAGGAATACCCTTACTCTCATGGCCTTTGTTCTGTTGAACCCTACGAATATGTATCCAACCTCCCACCGTGCCTCAAGGATGACCCTAACTTCCCAGAAATTAAGTTTGACAGTGGAACCCCTGGTAATTTAAAAGAACCCCCACTTGTAGTGACTCGGCCCGATCACCCACAATGCACTCAATGCAACTCTTGGCTGGAACGTTACTACACGGATGTTCCTCTGTTGTAATCCAAAATTAGATCCTTGGAGGAATGGGTTACTGTGTTGTCAAAGGAAAATGATAGGTTACAAGATTACGATAAGAAGCAAAAGACCACGGGTTCTATCGTCTTCAGAAATGTTGAGGCAGCTACCGCCTTTGTTAACTCAAAGTTATCCTGACCAAATCGTTTTCCTACAGCCTAGGTATGTTATTTCAACATTGATTTTTGAATGATTTGGTTTGAATTAGCATAGCTAATTGTGTTTGCTCTGAATTAGTTCTGTTTTGTTCGAACAGATTCAAAAATGATTCTGTTTACTTCGAATTACCAAGAATGATTTCGTTTTTGTATTTGAATTAGTACAAAAGATTTCGTTTTGAATTAGCATAAACTATTTTGTTTGCGTTGATTCATTTTCTAAAATCGAATATAGCTATGTTTTGATTGAACCGATTTAATACGATTTTATTGTTCTTGAATTAGTATAAACGATTGAATTGGTTCTGTGTTAGTTTGATTTAGTTATGTTTGGTTTGATTTAGAAACGATTATGTATGTCTTGAATTAGCATAGTCGCTTGTGTATGCGTTGGATTAGTATCAAAGATTGGTTTGATAAATAGAATATAATCTGTTGATTCAAGAATGATTATGTTAGTTTTGGATTGACATAAACGATTATAGTCTGTTTCGATTGAAATGGATTCAATTATGATTTTGTTTGTTCTGAATTTGCATAAAAGTTTTGGTTAGTTCTAGCGTGAATGATTTTCTTTTCTTCGAATTAGTAATTAAGGATTTGTTTAATAGGTAAAATATACTTCTGTTATCATTTGGATTGATTTAAAATGATTTTTTTTGTAAATATGACTAGCTACAGAATCGTGAGATTCTGTAGCTAGTCATAAAATTTGGATTTTGTTGATTTTACAATTAAAACATTATCTAAAATTGTTTACTTTTGCCTATCTACAGGTGCACACGAATTTCAATGGGAATTGGACCTACTGTGGCAGTTCAAAACATACTTTTTGTTACATAGTTTTGTTTCAAGTTGTTAGTCTTAGGCATAAATAGAGATTTGGGAGATTGTTCCCATATTTTTTGCAAACAGTTTTTGATAATTCCCACAGGGATGTTTTACCCCGTGGCCTTTATATACTTGTTATTTCTTGTAAATAACCCATCACTGTTGTCAGAACAAAGACTATGGGCTTATGATGATACAGACTCGAATGGAAGTGGATGTTTTGTAACAGCTTTAGCTTTCAATTTATCATACTTTCGTTCAAGTTTTGTGCATTTTAATTTGTTATCAAATTATTGACTACTTTAGATATGAAGATTTGATACAGGTTGATGCGTTATGATTTAAATTTTGTCCATATATGATGTATCTCAGTTTACACACAACAATTACTCTGTTTTAATTTAATTAATAGAAGTTTAATCTTCTTGGTTAAATGAACAATCATGCACAAATCTTTGCACTGGGATTTATCTAAATGTGATGGTCTGTGAAATATAAGATTGTTGTTGTTTTATGTCATGTTTGTTCTTTCATTTGTATTCAAAGAGCACCGTTGCTTCCTATTTACGAGAATCTTGTGGATAATCTGGTGCGGGTTTCCTCCCATCAAACAGCTGAACCGAATATTGTGCACGGGACAAATTGGAAAGCGTTACTACATGTTATTTTGTTATTTGCAATTTAATAGTTAATAAATTCGAGAATTCTCAGTCGTTTAGATAGATATATAGTTCATATTTACAGTTAGGATTGTTATTTTAATTGCTTAGCTTAGATATCTTTCATTTTGCTCCTTTCTCATAAAAGAGATAAAAACTCAAAAAATAATGGTTTCGCTGTCATAAGACATTTTACCAATGATTTTTGCAAATTTAGATCAAAATTTGTATTCTGTAAGCACTGTACATATATAATTAAGATCTAATTCTGTTGATAGCTGAACATTTAATTTCATAGAATTATTGTTGTATAATATTAGTAAGAAAACTGTATATATATGTTTCAGATTTGTATATAGTTTACTGTAGTTGTTTTTTTTTTTTTACTTAGATTAGTTTCTTTAGTTTAGTTTTTCTTTCATTTTCTTAGGACTTATATTGGCCAACGGAGCCGCTAAAAATGTCGGAGTGGATCATCCCAAACGGCTTGGGTTATTTAGACAACCCCAGACCAGATCCACCCCTCTAGTTGACGAGCGCTCAATTTCGCCTGTCAACAAACCTGTGGGTATAAATGCTTCTCATCCCTTCTAGATGGATTTCCCAGCCTTTGAAAAACATCGCATGCCTGATATTATTCTTTAGCATCCTTATGAAGTGTGGGACACCAGAGCCCTGTGCACAAAATCTTCTACATTGTTTATTTAACAACATAATGTCCTCCTGCAATTCCTTCATGCGCTTATGAGATTATCATTGTCCTTTCATGCTCTAACACACATCGTCTTAATATTCAATCTGCATGTAACCTATATAAGTTCCCTGCAATTAACTGATAGTATTCTACTTTAACCACTAATTATTTCTCTTGTGCCATTGCCATGTCTAGAGGGGACATTCCTATACTTAGAAACTGCACAATGTATGTGAAGTAGTCACCCACCATTTTAACTGCAAATAAGTGTGCATATAGAAATATTTCATCTAGATTCCCTACATATTCTCCTGAGAGTATGCGCAATAAGTGATCTAGTCCTGCATTCAACTTCCCTTGTTTCAAAAAAACCTCAAATTCATATTCCTAGAACAGCAACAACCATTTGCATATTATCCCCCCCCCCAACAATGGCTTGTTAACTAAGTATCTTAGTGCAAAATGGCCCGTATACATCTTAAAATGAGACCCCAATAAATAATATCTAAACTTCTGCAATGCATATACCATTGCCAATCCTTCTCGTTCTTTGGTAGTGTAATTATTTTATGTTGTTGACATCTTCCTTCTTGCAAAATAAATTGGGTGGTCTATGTCTCCTTTTCCTAGTTGAGATAATACTGCACCTAATGCTATGAATGACACATCCACATGAACATGGATCTTTTTCTTCCAATATGGAAATATCAAATTCAACGCAGTCGCTAATTTTTTTTTCAATGTATCGAAACCTTTCTAACAATCCTCATTCGACTGGAACTTAGCTTTTTTATTCAACAAATTCTCCATGGGTGTTGTAATATGCGCATAACCCTTAATGAAATTCTTGTAATATCATGTATGACCCATGGTTTCTCTCAATTGTTTGACTGATGTGGGTGGTGTTAAATCTAAAATCACTGCGATCTTGGAAGGATTCACTAATAATCCCCATTTACATGCCACATGGCCCAAAAAAAATCTAAATGGCATGCAAAAAATACATTTCTTCAAATTCAGTGAAATCTGACATAGTCTACACCTATCCAACATTACCTCGAGTACTTCTATGTGATATTTCAATAGACTAAACATGGTCCAATCATCTAAATACACTTCAAGGAACTTATGAATAAATTCCTTAAAAACTGCAACAACAACTCTTGAAAAAAATGCAGGTGCATTCTTCAGTCCAAAGGGAATCACTATGTACTGATAACTTCCCCACTCTATTGCAAAGGTATTCTTATACATGTATTCCTGTGCAATCCTTATCTAGTGATATCCTGAGAAGCCATCTGTAAAGGAATAGGCCTCCTGCCCTCCTACATTCTCTATCACTTCATTTGCAAAATGTGTTGGAAATGGATCATGTAGACATGCATCATTTAGCTTCCTCAGGTCTACACAAATCCTGATTCCCAATGTTTTATTATCTTGTACCACCATTAGAATTATCCTTTCTAATTCCACTACTGGTTCAATGATTCACGCTTCCAACATTCAGTCTATCTTTTCTTTCACCTTCTCTTTATACTTCAAGGTTAACCTATAGGGTCTCTGTATCACTGGCTTAGCATATGGTTTCAAAGAGATGTTCATTTCTCCTAACTCACCAACTATCCCCTTCATCTATAAGAATGTATTTGGGAAAATATCATGATACTCACGTAGTAAATCTACAATCTTCTCCACAGTTTCATCATTCCAATAATCGCCTATCTGCGCAAACTTTTGGTTTTCCTTTGTCCTAATATTTACCTTTCGTGTATTTAGTGGTTGCGTATATGAAACAGATTCAATCTCTGGCCCTTCTACTGTGTGTTCCCCCTCAGTTCAAGTACTTGTAAATTCCTTGGATCTTCCTCATCGTGTTCTTCTTTAGAAACATTGTAGCATTCCATTAATTCATGGATAGTCATAGAATCTCTATGCGCACTACACATAGGTACCACCTCCATTGTCCCTTCTTTTGAAAATGTATTGGTTCGAATGACCTGTAAATTTGAATCTACTAATGGAGATTCATGTTCAAAATTAAATGTTACCTTAAGCCTCTAAGTCAGCTCATCCCAGTTTGATGATTCTCTGTGCATTTCCAGTACTAGGTACCAACTCTTAGGAATTGTATCCAGTGTATGTATAAACATGTGCGTCCATTCCTTCTTCGGTATCGATTCCCATATCTTTTTTCATTGCACAATATAATCTTATGGGTTTCTTACCCCTATATAATTTTGCGTAATATACTCCACCTTGGTACCAAATCTTACTTGCATTAGTCTTCTACACTGCGACCAGTATTCCATTCCCTCTTTGTGTGAAACCTACCATCTGGTTGGAGTGGCCTTCAAGACAACATATAATGCCAACATCCTTTGATTTTCGAGCACCTGAAACTCAAACGCATGTATAAAATATTATATGTCAATCAAACCATCATATTTGGGTGGATCACATAACTTCGTTCCAATGCCATGCAATGATCGATTTATGTGTGCACATCGTCTAGTTGATACTTCATGCATCCTCTGCTACCAATGTTCTATAACTTCCTCTGAATATGACACACATGAGCTAATTCTTCTCATACTGAGTGCACAATATACAGTGGGGTTAACATAGTCATCCATTCACACAGTCATATTATACAAGTTGTCAAATTTGTTCCCTCTAGCTGGTTCGATATACCTCTTTCCTTTTGTCGTATCCAATGGTGCAATAATATTCAAGTATCCTACCTCAAATATTATTTCCCTCCTTTTCATATTAATGGTAGTATGATTTTCAAAGGCCCATTCAAGTCTCATCAGTGAGGGATATGGATGACTATCATCCACGATCTCGATGACTTCAAAATCTGCTACACGGTGTACCCCATCTATATTCACAGATACTCCTGTTAATCGACCAATCGAGACTATCTTATGTTGGTTTTCCAATCTTAACTAGATATTAGACCAAATTAACTTGGGTTTCCCCATCATTTCCCATGTCTTATTTGGTAATACGTTTACATATGAACCCAAGTCTAAAATAATGTTATCCATGTCATATTCCCCAATCTATGCACTTAATACGAATTATCCATTGATCCTCTTTTTACAGAGTACTTGATTCACTACCCTCTGTGCGACATGAATTTCCCTTTATTGCACGCAATGATCAATCATTTCATATAATTCATTCAACGCAGTTTCATTTTTCATCGATTCTATGCAACTTCTTAGAAACTCTCTTAGAGTATTTATCTTCTGAAGTGGCTTTTTTGGTATGGTACGATAAGATATCGGAGGCACAGATGATGTTGATTCCACCCAATCCGATCCTAGTATCTCTTTTCTTTCCCTATGATATGTCTCCCTCCATTCATTGCATTAGCCCCTATTCTAGCTTCTTCGCATGTAACAATTGATATTCTAGGTTCTTCATTGCATTTCTAGGCTGATATCTTCAATATGTTTTAATTTGGATTCTGGTTATGATTCCCTCTTTCCTGCCACTTCACAAGTAGTTGAGGACAACCTTTTGTCGCATGAACTAGGGCTCTACAATATTTTCAGGTTTTACAAGGATTCGAGCAGTCCCGAGATAAGTGCCTCGTTTGATTACAATCGTAACATGTTATTGGTCCTCTACCTTCTCTACCAAAATTTTCTTTGCCTCAACCTATGAAAAATCCTCCTTAGTTTCCTCGATTAAATCCTCTCTCATTTTTATACTGTGGACCACCTCCTTTTGTCGCAACATTTTCCTCTTGAATTCTATACATATCTAAAGTGCACTCCTCATCAAATAGAATGCACGGAAATCCTTCTCTTCGTGCCCTACTGACTTGAAAAAGTTACAAAATAAGTTCCTTGGTGTACTCTAGTATTTCTACAGTAATGGCCACTCAATCAAATGATGTTCCCATTTATTACATATTTCATAGTACCCCCCTCCTGGTAATGGATTTAGTGCTCCAATCACCAAATACTACACAAATGTTGGGCATTTGTCCTTATGGTGTCCCTCAGTAATACACTCGGTGCACTAGACTTGTTCTCACTTCTCCTTCCCTTTTATAATCTTTGCCAATTGAATTTCCAAGGCAACTAACTGTGTCCGGACTTGCGCCATCCCTCCATCGTCTCCTATAGAAGATTCTTCCATCTTCATTTCAATCCCCAAATCTTCAGGATGGAATGCAACCTTTTGTTAAATCAATGATAGATGAATGTGTGGTAGTAGTGCTACAATAAACCATTCTTGGTGTTGTTGATCAACGATATGGACTATCAATCTACCCATAAAATCCTTAAATTGTTTATCATAGTCCCAAACTGACTCATTCTGTACTTGTCTGATTTCCTTCAACTCTGTAATGTACTACGATTCAAACTTTGGCTTCTTGAACTCTTTCAACAATGCTTTTCTAATTTCTTCTAAATTCCTTGCTTGTCTTGTAGGTGTGGTACTCTACAGTTTCATATATGAGACTAATGTGTGGCCCCTAATTGTTGTTTCCAACTATGCAATATTTACAGCCTCATCCTGGACATTCTTCGTGGCCCAAATTGTCTCACATATGCATAGATGTTGTTTTGTTTCCTCCGACCCAACTCCCTAGAACTCAGATAGTATCAGTGTGTTCTCCATCCCTCCCATGTTGTTTTGTGTAGTACCTCCCCTTGATGAAGTTGGTTGATTCTGACTCGGTGCATTTCTTACACTACTCTGGATACTKCTACTCTTTCTTCCCTTGGTAACTATAAGTACTTTTKAMAAATCCTCAAATGTTACTTTTGATTTAGGTGACGCACACAGGGTCATKAAATTGATGCAGGATCCAGTCTRAGTAGGACTTAACAACTCTTTTATTATAGGACTGAAATGAGAATTCTCTTCCTCTCATTCTATGTATGGTATTTCTACGATCTGGACTATTGCACATGGTTCTCTACCCTCAAGCTGACTGTGTGGCTCTCCTTCCTTAGCCCCATTATTCAACCTCTTGTACCTTCTCCACTGCACAGTATTCCAAACTCATCTTCCTCTTCTGATACAAATTATTCATTTCTCTACATCCTCAGTCCCTCCCTTTAATCTTCATTTCTTCCTTCATTCTTTCCTACCTTCAAACTATCCTCTGGTCACCCCCCAGTTCCCATATATGCATGAAGCTCCATAATAATCAGACTCGATCATTATCATGCACTTGTCACACAACAACATCTTTATCCAGGAACCCAAGGCTTTCATAAACCTTTTGTGTGGTCCTTTAAAGAAATCCCTCTCTGCAACAATATATGACTGTGTACAATCTATTGCAAATTTTGTAATATAACCTCCCAATATATTGTTCAACCAAAAATCAATTGCACGACAAGTATTATTACTTACATATTTCAATTGTCTTACCAACTCATGAGTCCACTTCCTCGGTGCTGCAGTTCGGTACCTTCCAGTATTCTCCACTAATATTTCTAACCACTCAGTTAAGATAATCAAAAATTCACCAAATAAAATATCATGCAGCTCTATGTACACATACCTTTTCATCCATTGATCCTCTCTCACCGAAGGGTTTCTATTCTCTTTCCGAGAAAATTATTGTTCCTTCCTTTCTAGCCATTCGATGATATCTTTCTTAGTCGGCCTCTAAAAAATTCCCTCAATCACAAATTCTAGGTCCCGACAATGGAACCATTCATTGGCGCGCGGTTGGAATACCCTAGGTTCAAGTTATCTAACCAACAAAACCTTTCATATATCGACGCTTTTGACATAACTTGCAAGCAAGTGAAGTCTCACCCAAGTTACCTATTGGAACTGCAGTAACCAAGTTTCTGCAGGGATGAGAGGATGTGAGGCCATTAGCATGTTCATTCCTACTTATATACCTTTTGTGTAGTATTCTTTGTCCCTTTTCTCTTGATTAATTAGTAAAATTTTATTATGCAACATCATGGTGACACAGAGTGCAAAATAAACTATTCACTATAACATTAATCTATATTGCGCATCAATCATCTACTACACAGTTCTAGATCTAGTTATGCATAAATAGAACATTCATGAACAATCGCATAAAAAGACATTTAGACACATAATTTAACATGGTTCACCCAAACTTTGAGCTACGTCCATAATGTTTGGATTATTTATTATTCTTTGCGCAATCATCTCAGGCTCTTGCATCGATATTACAATAGATACATCATGACATACTTCCCCATCTTGCCTAGCCACTCTACAGTGCAAGCCTCTCTCTGCAAAACTCTCCCTAAACCTTCATACATAGAATCTCTCTCATTCTAAGTCTATTCTCTCAACGTCAATGACTTTCGACCTTTAACAACCTATTCTACTCGACCCATTACATATTTATACATAGAATTTAGGGCTCAAACCCTATTGGCTTATCCCAAAACCCTATGAAAAATCATGATTACAACCCATGAAAAACTCATTGTTTGGGTGTGTTTTTTCTATCATTTCTCTTGCATGTTGCCTTTACATTCTCGATTGTTTTCCTTCCTACTTTTGTGCATCTATCAACTTTTGCATGCCTAACTTATTTTGCATGTGCCATCATTATTCGTTCTTTGAAATGCCTGTCCAACAAGTTGATTCCAAAAAAATTTCTTTGTTAGGTGGACTCGAAAGGACTCAATCTTACCGACTATCCATCCAACTCGTAGTCAATTTCAGGGCTGGTTGATCCACTACTCGACTATCTTTGACCGTTGGTCGATTGTTTGATCGGTAGGCACGTCGACTACTCAATGGACTATTGTGTTGTGTTGGTCGATCCCCCAATCGGTTGTGTCCAGATGTAGGTCAACCTCTCCACTGACTAAGCCAAGAAGATGTGTGATGAAATAACAATGCTTGATGTTCCAACACCCCCCCATCAACACAAAGCTCTGAAGTTTCATGAGGTGAAATTACATCACGGGAACACCCCCCCATAATTGCATCTTCCTGAAGCCTAAGAAAATTGTGAAGCTTGACAAATTTGGCTTCAACTAAAGGTTTTTCAAAGATATCAACAACTTGATCTTTAGTATGACAATATTCAAGAGAAACAATGTCATCATGAAACAATTGTCGCAAATAGTGAGCATGGAGCTCAACATGCTTCATCTCACTGTGAGAAACAAGAATGTTAACAACCTGTATGGCACTTTGATTATCATAGAATATTGTAGTCGAGGTCTGAACAGGAAAGACAAACTCGCCCAAAAGTTGATGAATTCAAACCACTTCAATACCTGCTTGAACAACACCATGATATTATTATTTTGTAGTTGATAAAGAGACTTCCTTTTGTTTCTTGCACGACCACACCAAAGGTCCAATGCTATAACAAAACACACACTTAGAAGTGGACTTATGGTCATCTTTGTTGCCAGCCCAGTCAAAGTCGGTGAAGTCGACCAATGAATCTGAACTATGGAAATATTTGATACCAAATTGAGTGGTACCCTTCAGATATCGAACAATTTGTTTGAATACATTCCAATGGATTTCTCTGGGATCCTACATGAACCAAGAAACCATACTAACAACAAAGGAGATATCAGGTCAACTATGAGGAAGATAAATACGATTGTCGACCAGTTTTTGATAAAGTGTATCATCGACAATGGGTGTTTGATAGGTTTTAGTAAGCTTCACTCTAGACTGAAAAAGAGTGGAACAAGGCTTGAAATCAACCATCTTAAAACATGTCAACATATCCATTAAATACTTAGACTTAGAAATGAAAAATCCATCACACAGTGGTAATAGTTGAAGACCCAAAAAATAATGCAGAGTGCTAAGATCTGTCATGTCAAATGAGTCACCGAGTTCTTTCTTCAATCTAAATATGAGAGCATTAGTATTTCTGATAATGATTAAGTCATCAACATATACAACAACAATCAAGGTGTCTTCGTTGGAGTGTAGAACATACAAACTATGATCAAATTCACATCGTTTGAATCCTAGCCTAAGAAAGAAACTATCAATCTTAGCATACCAGGTCGAGGAGCTTGCTTCAAACCATAAAGCGACTTCTTGATTCAACATACAAAATTGGAATCTTTCGCAAATCCAGGTGGTTGTTCCATGTAAATTTATTTAGATAGGTCATTGTGAAGAAAGACACTCTTCACATCCATCTGATGAAGTTTTCATCCAAAATGAGTAACAAGGGAAATAATTAATCGAATAGATTTCATGGTTGCAAAAAGGAAAAAAGTTTTAATGTATTCGATGCCTTCTGGTTGAGAAAATACCTTCACAACGAGGCATGCTTTATGTCACTCAACAACACCGTAAGAGGTGAATTTGGTCTTGTAGAGCCATCGACACTTTACAATGTTCTTTCCATGAGGTCGAGGAACCCAGTCCCAAGTTTGTTTCTTCGAAAAGGAATCAATATCAGTCTCCATTTAGTATTCCCATTCTGGTCATCCTTTGGCATAAGAGTAGGTAAAATGATCAGATGTTTCAAGGACATGAGTCATTATGGAAACACTGACATGTTTCTTCTGACTTCGAGTCTGTCGTCCTCATGATACATCTCCAACATCAGCTCCAATGACTTCAATTTTCTTGGCAGCCTAGTGGGGAAGAAAAGAAATAGGTGTAATACACCCAACCCCATAAGTATCCTTTTAAGGGATGGGGCATTGATATTTTGCCTTTATTTGACCATTTAAAAACCTCTTCTCAAGGGTACCAACATATTCTGTTTTTCAAGAGCTTTCTAATGACTGTAATTTTTCTTGAAACTGAGTTATGGATTTACAAATTTCTTGGCCCTCATTGACCCAAATACCACCTCACTATCATGTGGCATACTCAGAGTTTCCTATCTCTTGTGTCATAAGAAATGGAACTTTCCATTCATCTCTTCCGGGTCTCTAGATTAACGACTATTGTTTCTTTTCCGTAGCCAATATCATCGTTGGAATTTTGGAAAACACTCATCCATGCCAACCTTTCATGTCTCGACTATGATACACCTAGAATAAACTGTCTATATCTCATCATCAAATCTATGATGATATCGATGGATCTTGACAATGGAAAACACATGTTGTCATCGACGCTCCTAACCAATGTCTAACAGTTCCAAATTTTGTGCTCCAATAATGATACATTTGGATTCGATGGTCCAGATATCATCGTCATTATCTCCAATGAGATCAACATTTGTCCTCGTCTCTGATGAGATCAAAAGTCATAATTTTATCTGACGAAATCAACGTCCATGATCGTGTTTGATGATATCAACGGTCATCAAAATTCCTCTCTAGACCTTCATCAACATTTTTCCAACATATGGCTGGGATCTCTCAATCGGTGGATTCCAACGATCTAGATAATGGTTTATATATTAAGGTATTTTTGAACCCTCGTGATATTCATGTCTTTTCATCCAACCAATAGGAGACAAATGTCACCCCAGGGAACACCTTGGCTTCCTTTCCATGTCACTCATGGTGTCATTGTCCACTTCATTATTTGTAATGGTTCTTAGAGATCTATAGTGGAGATTAAATTATACCTTTCATAAATCCATGTCTCTTGTTTTCAATGATCCTCGTCATTGTTGGCATTAGGCACTTGCCTTAAGCGCTACCATCCTTCCACCTCTGACAACTATACACCAAGAATCTACAATCCAAAATTCCCGAGGGTGATGCTTGAAAAATATAATGGTCACAATTTAAGGCGAGGGTCCAAAGGACCTCCTCATCCATTGCAACCCAACTTCACTCTACCATCCTATCCCTGGATGACATCTTCCACCCCTTGGACACACATGTTGTCGAGTTGGAAATCCACATATCAAGATGTCATCATGACATCATCTCCTCTCTCCTCTTTCAATGGGAATCATGGAAAATCAACGGTGGATATCAACTCTCACCCAATAATAAATCAACGGTTATTTCTGTTTCACTGATGCCATTATCGTTGTCGACATTTTTGGCTAACACACAACCTTACTAACCTTTCAGACTCCGACGAACGACCCAAATCTCTCAGCTCGTGGATCTGACGATTAGGAATCAGGCACCCATTCCCAAAATTAATCTGATGTGGACTCATACTCAGTCCTCCCTATAAATTATAGGGTGATAGGTGTCATCCTCCAAACAAGCTGGCACCACCATCACCTCCCACCTATCATGACACATATTTCCCATGATGCGTTGTAGACCATCCTTCAAGGAACCAAATCATCTTGACACGTGGTTTAGTCATTGCATGACATGTGGATCACCCATGTTTTCTGACATGGCATACACATAATTACTAAATACTTGGTTTATCCATCCAGGTGCTCACACCTGTCATCCTCTAGATGCTTTGTCTTCCATGATGGCATCACACGTCACGCTGGCTACCACACTAGATCATTACATCATCATGACATCACCTCCCCCTTTCATCCTCATTTAAACAAGACCCACTCTGATATATGACTGAGGTTTAGCTTCGCTCATGTCCAATCAACGATCTATATTATTCCTTAGAGTCTCTCCATCAGAGTTTCACTACAACCCAGTGTTGGAACACTTTGATGGCTCATTCCCTAACCAACGGTCATGATTTTCTCACCGCATAAAATCAATGACTACGATGGTCCTTTGGATTTTATGTCATCAGACTCCAACATTAACAACCACAATGGATCAACATTCTAAATTTCTTTGTCCCCACCTCTAATGAACGACGAAGATTGCTTCTTGGTTGTTCATCGATCTAATCCATTTTTCCTTTCGGTACAATCCCTTCGAAGTGTCCCTATATCAACATCTGAGGCCGCTCTGACCATCGAACTCCAACCAACTCACCGCAATAATTGGTCATGATTAATTATTCATGCCAAGATCGACATTTGTGATTATTTCAAGCTCAAAGATGGTTTTTTCCATGGTTGTCATTGTGAACTCGGACTTGGTTGTCTCAAGGATTCTTTTGAGTGTTTTCTTAGGCTTACCAAGCCTTCATAAATTCTCTCTTTTCTCTGAAGAACACTAAGGTTGTCCCTTTCACCTCTTAATTTGAGGTTCTCATCTCCTACAACCCCTCACTACAATATAGGAATTTCCACGAGTATTTAATGTTCTCTATTCACACAGAGCTATCCCTCAAACACGGGGTATCCCAATACCTATCTCAAGGTGCCTTTATCCAATCCTTCTAGATGGGGTTTAAACCCTATGACCATTCAAGGACTTAAGTCCCGGATTAATCCACATCCAAGAGATAATTCCAACTTTACTACCCTCTCTGGCCTCCTCAGGCTGCTATTATAGTTTAGGTGTCATTCCTCCTAGGAGGAGAAATTACAACATTTACTTCCTTTCGCAGGAGACCCATTACAACTGTCATATTATTATATATGCATGATATAAAAATAGTCAATACATTCGACCTCCTTACAAGTCCACCACTATTCAAGTGCACAGACTTTCAAATGGAACATGATTATGTTAGAGTAAAAAAGTCTTACACTTAGGTATACAATACATTAATCAATCATTCATTTACTTAATTTCATAGAGAACATAGATACTTATATGTTACAAATTTGAGCTAGCTAACTGACTGTGCGTTTTCATCTTTCCACCCAACCATAGGATCTACATGCTAAGTCACTTCGACCGTACACCACCCTCATTCCAAGCCATGATACCACCAGGGATTTTCTATGCTCACCTTTCCTAGCTTGGGCCTCTTCGAGGTTTATCATACGCCTTCCAACATCAACTCACAGTCTCTCATCTCACAATGGGTTATTGGGTTCTCAGAATAGTTTTGTGACCAACTCCTTTCTCCCTGACTCTCCCCTGAACTTTCCTAGAGTTCCTCCTTTTTCTTCTCTTCTCTTCCCTTTCCCCCTCTGTGCGTTTCTTGCATGTAATCCCTTGGGAAGGTTCTCAACCTTTCCCCTTCCTTCTGTTAGAAGGAACCAATGGGTCAATCATGGGAACTCATGAGGTATTTCATGTTTTCCTCTGGATGATAGCTGCTAATATCCTAGTTACACCTCCAAACTCCCATTCATTGAGGGTGGTTTCTTTCTCAACCACCAATCCTCCCTCGTTAACCGATTTTCCTTGAAATCGGGGCTAAGGGAAATAATATGTTATTTCCAATTCAATTATTTCAGCAAAGGGGAATTGAGTCACCTTAGCATAATGAACCCCTCTCGAAGTTTCCCATTCTTTCCCTTGGTAGTATCATGGCTATTACTTTAAGGCTTAACCCCCACAATCAACTATTGGCATTTTCAATTGATCATTGATACCTTTACATTGTTTTATGCCATAGCATGGAAATAATTAATTACAATTAATCACAAATAATCATAGGTTTAGAGAGGGGGTGTTATAATCCCCTCCCCCTTCAAGGGAACACTTTCCTTAGTGTTATTTTCTCAGTAACACCTGCTATGCCTTGTATTTCAGTTACTTTAGCGATATCTTCCTTTTTCTTAGTATGGTCCTTTCCTAGACTCCTAGCCTTTTCCACATACCTACAATAGTTTCAAACAACAATCATATTAATCATAATTTCATGCAAAAACATTTTATTGTTGTTCATAACTCAAGGGGTAAATTTCACATATCAACACCGTACTTATCTATGTAGTTCATGGATCTACATCCATATGGTTGTCATGTTTACTTGGCTCATTGTTTTCTTTATCATACCCATTGTGTGCATGATCCCAGTCAACATATGACAAAATTTTAAAGACTCCATCGATTCTTGCATATGAGCTATCAAAGTCTCCCCTTCCTTGTGGTCACTCACCTTTCGGGCTCAGGCTCATGCATCCCCTTCTCTACTATATAGTCCCTCGAGTGATCCATCTTTCCTGCCTAGGATTTCTTGCACAAGAAGAGTTTTAGAGACTTCACTGAGTCTTACAGCTAAAGCATCCCACAAGCTTTCTCTGTTGAGGCGTCCCTTTGTATTTCTCTACCGAACGCGTCTCTACAGCCTGTGTTACCACAACACAACATTCTTTATGGTGATAATGAATTATCAAAAAGTTATTTTGTCACAACAGTAGCCCTCTTCCATGTTTTTTTATTTGACAACCATCATCTGTCCCTCCAGGACATACCTGTAATATCACCTATATCACATGCATATAGTGAATTCATGAGATATCATCATCAATTTCAATTAAGAATATTCTTTGAAATCTCCCACCCACATATTTCCATTTCACTTTTCTATTTTCAGGTTTGTTCCATATTGGAACTAGATTTAACAAGCATGAGATTTACCTTCTCATAATAGTTTGTCTTAATAGGCATTGGTATTCCTCTTGGGCTTACAACATTTCCATATCCAAGACCCTTTTTTCCTGCAATTATATCTTCACACAACCAAACAAATTGTTAGTTATCATGCACATACATTTTCATTTCACACTTGGAGTGGCTTCCCAACAATTTAAAAAATGTACATACTAACAATTAAATCATATTTATGCATTCAATGATATAAAGTAAAAGGAAATATATCATTCCTTTGACATGCATCATTCCAGAATACCAGAATTTTTCCAAATACAATTCAAACATCAAATAATTCAATCAATGTGCCAATTCCCATGGCCACATTCACACACGATGCACCCCTGTATTGATTTCATATTGGTTACTTTTCATATAGGCATTCTATCATGCTGTGTTGGAACTCAACCAACCTATCACCATATGGATTATCTATCCACATTAATTATTATAGTAGGAATGTGTTTCTTGCTTTAAACTGACCATGACCTCAAATTAGCATACTTTTTATGAAATCAAAATTTCATATAAATGTATTTAAGTATTTCTTCTCTATGGGTAACCAGGATGTCAATTTTTTTTACTATTCTACAACTTTGGTAAAATAATGGGAGATCCTTCTTCCATAATGTACAGTCTTATTCTTTCTTATTCATGCACTCATGCACTTTCTCAATGCATTCAATTAATGTTCTTATTATGAGCACTTATGTTCCCAATCATTCTTGATCGGTCAATGCAATCATGACAACTTTGTTCATGAATTTTATTTTGAGGATCTTAACCATCCTTGGATGTCAGAGGTTCATACCTCCATCATTCAAGCTATCTTGTTTCCTGAATCATACCGTGCTTGGGTATCAAAGGCACACATCAGTCACTCAAAATCATTTACATATTATTAAAATAATAAAATATTTTAGAAGGTATTCTTACCCAATCCCTTCATACCATATGCCACATAGGCATGAATTAATTTTATACATGTTTTGGCTGCCAACACCTTTATGATATTACCTCATTAGTGGTGCTCCAAGGGGATTCCTAAGGTCCTTTAATCAACCCTTTTAACAAAAACCTTCTTTTATTCTTCCTCTACTTGAGGTTATCCATCATTGGTAGTTGTCTTTCCCCAATGGCCCCAATATTTTCCTACAAACAACATGCACCCTCATAGCCACAATTATATTAGTTGTCATGTTAAATAAAAATTCTTGTATTATAGCCTTAATTCATCAAATTCATTTTCAAATATGTCCTAGCATATCTATATGCACTCCATCACCTTATCCTCAATGCTTTTACCAGTGCAAACACAATCACACTTTCGGTTGTCTCTACAGTCATACAACCATCAACATTCTCATGCTAGAGACATTCACACATAACAACATTTCAGTTTTCATTTTACAAAGTAAATTTGTTTTAGTTCTATTGAACTATTTCCAAGGCTTCATTTTCTTTGCATAACATGGTTTAACCATGATTATTTTATTTAAACATATTCATTAGTTTATTTTTATTTTACTAATTGTACTTGTTTTCACAGTTGTTTTTCTAAAGTACACAACTCCGCCTCATAATTCATAGTTTTAAAGTGAGGAAAGTGTTCCTCCTTTTCCCATTTATTGCTTATGCAATACATCCCCTTTGGGATTTTCCTAATCTATTCCTTGAGTAGTTTTTAGTCAATCTTATCTTGACCTTTCCTGTATGTAACAGATACTACAACATCCCCAACTAGCTCATAATTTAATTATGGGTCATTGCATTCTGCACATTTACCAAATAAAATCAGCATTCTCAAATTTCGATCATATGTCAATTTTCCATTCATGCATTATGTTTTAAAATGTAATCCAGGATTCTTATGCGAATAGGATTTGTAGCCTACTGCCTGACTTTCTAGAAATCATTTAATGTTATGGTTTTGTCCCATTAACATAGTTTCTACATTGTTCCTTCACATGGAATCATCTTAGCATGTAATCTTCCTTTTTCTATATATTCATCATTTCCTGAAACACTCTCAACCCATGAGTTAGCATCCTCTATACCATTTCCATTTTTTAGCCAATATCCCAAAGGAATTTGAGCATACATACATTCAACTACACATTCAAACATGTGCATCTATTTACAATCAATTTTCATTCACAATGTGCTTGTATGCATTCAACCATATGCATCGACATAGTGTGTGTGTCCACCATAGGCACACTTTAAAATTTCACATACATATTTATTTAAAATTATTAAATTCATGATTTTTCACAATCCTTCTCATTTTCCTTTCATGATTGTCAAAGGCATATTCATTTTTCCTTTCATAACAAAAACAAAACACTTTCTTACTCATTTCTCTTTCAATACTTACACTAACTTTTCTGTAGGGTGGCATATAACCCCCTTCAAGTTTGCATTCAATCGAGACAACCAAACCTACAAAAATAGGGTTATCCATGCATCTATAGAATTATCCAACCCGAGTAAGTACAATCCTTTCCTCATGGTTCACTTAATCAGGTAGTTATACCATTCCTTTGAGCATATATTCATGTGTGTGTGTGTGTGTGTGCACCACACAGGTGCATTGCTTGCACATTATTATATCATTCATATTCATTTTTATTTAAAATCATGTATCTCATGAATGTTCATAATCATGAAAATCTCTAGGAAATATTTTCTTGCCTTCGATCTTACCCAACAATGCAATCTAATCCATTACATCAGAGCATTCTTTCTCTCCCATTCTTTCACAATTCTCATCATCTTTTTATGAGGAATGGAGTACACCCTCCTTAAGCTAGTATCCCAACCAATCAATCATGAGTCTTCAAAAATAGAGTCAACCATGCATCCATGGAATTATTTATTCAAGGAAAGCACACTTTTGGCCTTACTTCCCTCTTACTCAGCAAGTCATATCATGCCTCTATCATATAAGTGCATCTGCATGTGCATTGTTTGTACATCTTTACATTATTCACTGATTCTTATCTGAACTCAGGGGCAAAATTTCTTGATGAGAGATTATAGTAAATCACATGACAAGTCTCACATGCATATTCATAACTAAGTTGCCTTTTCTATATGGAAACAACCAATGAGATATTACTCTTGCACAACTGCTATAAAAGCATCCCAAAAATAAGAAAGTACAATTGGGTAATTATATCATTACCCAAGGAAACCAAATGTTAATTATGGTCTCTCAAATAATTCTTGGTTATCAAACCTTAAGAAAGGAAATCCTTCCTAAATTCTCTCTTATTTTCATTTGAGCATATTAAACCATACCCATATGGCCTCCATCCACCTTTGGGTGTTAATATGACCCATTGGTCATATGGTAATTTCCAATCATTCTCATCATTTCTCACAATCATTCTTTCCATTCATACACTCCCTTCCATCCATCAGTCGTACCTATTCATGGAGAGATTTGAAGATGATTGTACACAATAACTCTTTGGTGGTTTGGGCTGAAGAAGTAGGTTGTCAAGATTGTGGTCATTCTCTATGGGTGAGAGAACTACTGGGAATTGTTTCCATCTGTGCTGGGCTAGTGGATGTTGCAATTCATAGAGCATCCTAGTGTTTCATGTGCCACTGAGCTCTGATATTTCCTGTCTTTCCTATTTTTGAAGCCTTGGAAGGGAACTGAAACAACCAAATCACTATTGAGCAGAGAAGGGGTATAATTCCTGGGGTGGGACAAGTTGTGGGGAATAAGAGGTTGTGAGCTAGGAACAGTTGTTGGAGTTGGCACCTTGGCCTGAGCTTAATTATGTTGTCTGTTAGATATTATTCTCACTTAGGAATCCTTTTCTCTGGTGAAGTCTTAGCCCCATCTTAGGGGTGACCTGTTGTTGAGAGATTATGAGCAACATAGTCTATCGTTGGGAGGAACGTCTGAGGTATGAAACCAATTAGTGATTTACAACAAAAAATAAGTGTTATTTTGTATGTGTTTATTTTATATTTACTCTTTGTATATTTATATAAATTCCATATGCTTTAATGTGCATATTTATGCATGAATTGTATGCTATTAGTATTGCATATTGTTGTATATGCAGGGCATGTTAGTTATTAAACGATATGAGAGAGAAAATGTTTTGTGTGGCATGACCTAGCTTGGGGTTGGGGATGATACATTGTGGTATTGGATCCATGGGTTAGATAATAATCCTACATGGTCCAGAAACATAGCGTTGACGTTGAATTTGGAGATTTAGAGTTCAAAGGACTTCTGCAAATTGCTTGTTAAAATTTTCAGAATTTCCCTGTAATTTTGGGAAAATCTAGCTCAGTGGTTTAAAGATCCCTATTTTAAATCCTAGCTTAATTTTTCTAATACTATAATCGATTTTGGATTTGCAGATAAACCATTGTGGATTTTGGTGAAATTGGGAAAACCTCCAATTTATAAGGAGAAATTCAATGAGGATTTGACATGGGGATGTCAAATTAGTAGTGAATAGGTTTAATCCACATGCACAAGGCCGATAATTAGCCGCAAAAATATTAAATTCATAGGTTTCATGGAAACTATAGAAGAAATATCAAAATTGGTTGTTTTTGGAAAAATTAGAAAATTTGATTTTTTTTGCATAATTGGGAATTTTTTTGTACGATGACGTTAGTGATGATGTGGAGCCACGTGTCAGATAACATGGTGGAGGTGACATGGAATTCCATGGTGGAATGTCAACATTGGCATGCAACAAAGACAAAGTTGCAAGAGTGGCAAGTGATGTGGGAGCCACGCTGGGTGGGGTGCCAACCTCGACCCCTGGGAATACTGGTTTAAGGGGGTCCCTTGGTGGTTTTGGAAACCACCAGGTGAGGGATGAAATCAATAGGAGGTTTACATCTCACCAAGCTAGAAACCAGGCAGGATCTATATTTTGTGTTCCCCTCCTTTGTTAACGATCAACAAGTTGGGGGGGGGATACAATCTCAGTCGTTGATCTTTATCGAACCCCCACTGTTCTCCACTGTCAGATCAAAGGGACGAGAAGGTATGTGAATACTAAGGAAAAATGATGTGGGATGGGGGAATTACCATCCTTGTTACCAATAAATAGGTGCTACATGGACAACTAGAGTTGTGGGCTTGAAAGGTAAGGGAATGTATGTCATGTTGAGGTGGGAGAAGGAAAAATAAGTAAGAGAGGGTGTTGAAGAATGATAAGGAAACTCCAGGTGAGAAATGAGGATAACTTGGCATCATATTGTGTTCCAAGTGGAGCCAGGATACCACATCAACATCTAGGTCAGTAGAAAACTAAAATTTGCTAGAAAAATTTGGTGTTTTCGAGCTCATTATCTTGCAGGCCATTTTTGAAGGCCTAAACAACATTTTTAGGAAAACAAAACCATGAGAATAGAGTGTAAATTTGGTACCCTTACCATTGGTACACTATGTCTTAGATTCTCAAATGAAATACCTCGAGGAGATATTTCCAATGATGTAATTTGTTCATAAAACGAAGCTCGTATAAGGAAGTTACATGCTAAACAATGGTAAAATTAAGAAACCAAATTACTTCCAGAGGCCATAACTTCCTGCTCATAAGTCATTTTGGGTCACAGGAGTAGTCTGTGGAAATCTATTGAAACATAGAAGATATCCAAGGATCCATATTATAAGTTTGGGTACCCAAAAGTGCACGAAAGGACATGAACGATTCCTATAGTATTTAGTACTAAAAGAGGAAAATAACCAAAACTTCAGTAGGTTGTAACTAGTATCCCGGTGCTCAGGTGAAGGTGAAAATTGGATATATTTTTCAAAATGTGGTCATGAAGAAATCTGATTTAGATTCTATCAAACTCTCCAAGTATTAGGTGTAAGAAGGCATGAACATAGCTAAACATTACACATCGTTGAAAAGTGTGCAAAACGAGTAAATGGGTAATGATAAAATGACTATAACTTGCCAATCATAAATCCATATCGAGTAAGGAGATAGTCAATTGAAAGGTATTGGATAGAGGAATCCATATATTCACCCAGAAATGTGAATTTAGAAGAACAATTTATAGGCAAACAAAAAGAATATTCCTGGTGCACTTAAAGGAGAAAATGATACATAATTTAATAGATTTGTTAAATTATTGTGGTCTAACAAATCCTATTGCATGCACATTTTGTAGAGTTAAGGGGAAAACTAGAATAGATCATAATCATCTGAGAGACCAAAGATATGGAATCTGCATAGAGAACTTACAACCATGAAGATGAATTCAAGGGGTTGTAGGTCAACATGGGTAATGTAGGGACATAATCAAATGGGCATGGAGAAGGAAAAGAATAAACTATAAATTTAGTTGAGAAAATAAAGAGTATACAAATATATGTGTTGAGATATAAATCTAATAATGAAAGGCTTATGAAAGATAAAGTAGCAACAATATGGAATCAACATCAAGTTGTTACATATTTTGGACAGAATAGAGAAGAAGGTGGATAAGGGGAGAAAATCAAGTAAGTCAAAAATTCATAGATCTCATGCTAAAAGGGGAGAATCTAGAAGTGTTGATAGATATCATAATCACTCACCAAGGCACTTAATCAAAAGAGAAGAAAGTATTCCAAGTTTATCTCCTATCATAAAGAAGAGGAGGAGGTCTGGAGTGGATGCATTGCAAGGGAATTCAAGAAGATAAAGACCCCTACCTTCAATAATGAGCACAAAAAATATGAGGATGCAGAGTACTGGTTGTTGGGGATGAGGAATTATTTTCATTTACACAATTGTTCCTCACAGGTAGAAGGAATATTTACAATTTACTAGCTAAAGGGAAAATCATCAATGTGGCAGGACCAACTCGTGTAAGTACAACACATTGATGAGAAGAATATCACTTGGAGGCAATTCAAAATGTATTTTCAGAAGAAATACTTGTCTAAGAGTTATTATGATAGGAAGATGGAGGATTTCTTTGAACTCAATGTTGGGAGCATGAACATGGATGAGTATGAGAGGATATTTTTAGAGGTGTTGAGGTATGTTGGATTCATCAAGGATGAGTAGGTCAAGATTCAAATATTATTTAGTGGGATACCTTCAATATTCAGTGATAAGATATAGTATGATCATCCCAAGACATTATAGGAAGTAATAAGGAGATCCAAGTGCCTCTATGATCAACATAGAGGAAGACCAAATTTCCAAAAGGCTCGGGAAGACATGAAGAAAGGTAAGATGGAGCAGAGGAAAAAATGGTACAAGCCACCATTCTTCAAGAATAATTGTCAAGGGAACCCAACTCAAAATGAACCGAGAATAATAGAAACATTGGAAAAAAGGCCAAGGATACAACCTATTAAATGTTGGGGTTGTGAGGGAGATCACATGTATTGAGAATTCCTTCATAGAGGTGGAAGAATGAAGACTGTTCACATTGTACGGTAAGATGATACAGTTGAGGACATAGGTAGAAGAATTCCAAGGATCTATGCAGCCCTAGACAAAAAAAAAGGGATGAATTTCAATCTCATATGATTGAAGTGGAAGGTAAGATAAATGATCAACCTATAGCTATTTTAATTGATTTAGGAGCTAGTGATAGTTATATAGATCCTAAGTTGGTGGAAAATTTTCATTTTCAAAGAAGAAAACTTGGGAAATATTGGTTGGTTTAGTTAGCCATGGGAGCTAAAAGAAGAATCAATGAGTTGGTTAAGGAATTTCCAATGGACATGAATGGATTGAGAACAAAGGTATATTTGAATATCATATCTTTGGGTTCATACGATTGCCTAATTGGTATGGATTGGTTGGAAAAACATCATGTTATCCTATATTTTTATAATAGATCATTTAGTTTTTTGGATGAGGAAGGGAACTTGAGAGAAATTCAGGGCATACCAAGGGAATTATCTATCAGAGAAATTTTAGCCTTGCAGTTTAAGAGAATCTTCAGGAAAGGATGAAAAATATTTGTAGCGAATATGGAAGAGAAACCTAAAGATAAATTGTCATGCATTAAAGACTATGTAGTCCTAAAATAATTTGAGGATGTGTTTAGAGAGATACCGAGGTTTACACCAAACAGAGATATTGATTTCTCTATTAATTTGATGCTTGTAGCAACCCCAATGTCCAAGACTCCTTACAGGATGAGCACACTAGAGATGAAAGAATTAAAAATGAAACTTGAAAATATTTTGAAAAAAAGGTATATACATCCAAGTGTATCACCTTGGGGTGCCCCTGTATTATTTGTGAAAATGAAGGATGGAACTTTGAGGCTATGCATTGATTTCAGGTAGATGAATAAGGTAACTATGAAGAATACTTGTATTCTTTTCCAAGGATAGATGATATTTTTGATCAACTGAAATATACAAAGATATTCTCTAAGATTGACCTCAGGTCAGGTTGTCATCAGATGAGAATTAAAGAAGAAGATATCAACAAGACAACATTTAGAATGAGGTATGGCCATTATGAATTTATAGTGATGCCATTCGGGTTGTCAAATGCATAATTTGTCTTCATGTGTTTGAAGAATGGTATTTTCAGGAATTACTTGGATAAGTATTGTTATCCCCGATTTCTAGGGATAGCTAGGAGATCATGTCTCGAGGCCCATAGGTCCTAGACATGGAGTACTGAGAGTAGGATTGACCTGGGCATGGCCCTGGAGGGCCCATCCTTTTCTTATTTCATCAGATTCATCTTGTCAGCAACAACAACATCCATCACCATCAGCTTGGTCTTGTATTGGAGAAGGCTCTTGCTCCATGAGGTAACTGGTCCAGGTATCATGGTATGTGCCACTTTTGATCATTATAACCTTTGGATATATGCATCTGACTCCTTTTGTCTCTGAAAAATGCTTGGATATTACATTAACCCACTTGACCATGTTTGGGGAGATTGACAGGGTGTCCTAGCAAGCCTGTACCCATGGGTTTTGGCTTGCCACCGGGGGGATTTCTGAAGAGCCATCGTCCGCTCCCATCATACCGCCACGTTTTCATCTTATCTCCCATTCATTTATCCCATTCCCCTGGTCCGGGCATTGGATTGACCTGTTTGTAGGGTTGCACCTTATCTTGTGGGAAGAAGGGGCTAAAGGCCTAGAAGGTAAAAGTAGCTGGTAAAAGATAAAATCCTAGAAATAAAACCTCGAGATGCCTTGCCCAGGGATCTCCGAGAAGGCAATAAATATATTCTCATCAAGAAACAAGAGGGACCCATAAAATAATAAACAAGACCTAGCCAAGAGGATAGGGGGTCTCATCACAAGCCAACCTATTAGGTTCATGGGTACCTAACAGTATGACATTGCCACTATCTAGTTACCACACCAGGGAAGTGACCTTTGGTTGCATGGCCAAGGGAAAGGGGGTCTCATCAAGAGCCAACCTTCTCATCTCTATGAAAGTACTTGTGGGTAACACTGTTAGCTCTGGTCACCATACCAAGGCAGTTTCCTCCGGTTAGACCTTGAATAAAAAGAAAAATAAGAAGAAAAAGATAAATAAAGAAAGAATAAAGGCAAGAACAGGCTTGGAAAAAATTGCATCCATGAGGGGTACAACTCGCCTTCTACAAAGGCACCCACAGATAACATTATGCATCCCTGGCTCTCACTCTACCCACTTGTATGTACATCCCCTAGCCACAACACCTCGTTTACATGACTTGGATGAAACCTTCCTGGGAACCTCTCTTCTCTTGTGGATATTATCCCAATAAGATGTCTTGTCCTTTTCTTCGATCTTGTATTGTGGATTTTTGTAATGTATTTGAGCTGTTGAATGATATATCATGGTTTTTATGCATATGTTTGATAATATTAATGATGAAATGTGATTGACATTTCTATGATCCCTGTGACTAATGAGCCCATGAAGGGTGTAGTTTTTGATGTGCAATACCATGCCCGACGGACAGGTACCATTTGGACCGGTACACATGGGGAGATGATTAGTTCAGACCTCCATGGGGCTAAAGAGCCCATCATATGGTTGTTGAGACCCCGTCATAGGGGTAGAGACAAGACAATGTTTGACCGAGGTTTTGCATCAGAGAAGAAGAGGACGTTTCACCAAAGGCACTTTGGCAGAGCCCTACCTAGGGGGAATGACCCCTTTTCAGTAGAACATTGGCCTTGGAAGGCTCAGAGCGTCCCCATCCTTATCATGACGTCATCCAACTTCATGGTCATTCTTGGAGGCAGACTGGGCAGTAGTGGCACAAGTGGCATGTTGGAGAGGCCCCTGGGGGGCTAACATTTTGCTCCTGGATGTCTCATCTACCCTAAAAGGGGCTAGCGCCTCCCTTGAAGGGGATTTTACCTTTATTATAGCTTAGTTAGGGTTTTAGTTTGAAAATTTAATGTAAAAAAAATATTCTGGTCTTGTCGACCATTTTTTATGACCTAAAATTAATTAAGGTCATTGATACACTATATATTGAGGGTTTTCACTCTCATTTTGACATAACACATCACTCACTCTCCTAGTGAGGTCTAATTTTTGCGCCCTATTAGGGTTATTGGCAAATTTGAGGAAGGCACACTTGTTTAAGGAGGAGATTTTTGGCATTCTATGGTGTTTTTCTTGAAGGAAGGTTTACAACTAGGGTTTGCATGGTATTTTCTTGATGCTTTGTAAGTATTTTTCTGCAAAACTTCTTGATTGAGTGGTTGTAGTCTAATTTCTTGCATCTATTTATAAATATTGCTGAATCAAAACCCTAGGGGATAAACACACAAATAGGTCGTTGTCTCATGTCCCCTGATAGAAAACATTTTAGCCATTGAAGAAGAAGAAGAGAGCCTAGCCATTGCTACACTCTTTCTTTCTTTTTCCCTTAATCTAGTCGTACCTTTGAACTTCAAGAGAAAGAGGACGTCCCAGGCCTAGGTTATCTACACCTAGGGCCATTTTCTTCTAGGGTTTAATGAAAGAGCCTTGCCTTAGCAACACTCTCCCTCTTTAAACTCTCTCGTCTTGATTTTTCTTTTCATTGAGCTAGTTGTTTGCCGGGAAGGAGGAGAGAGCACAAGGCCTTGCTGAAGCAACATCGAAGTGAGCCTCTCTCCCCTAGGGTTCTGTCTTTAAGGCCCTGTTTTAGCAGCACCTTGAAAACTTTCCCTCTTGTCCTTTAAATCTCATCCCCTTCAACTTGTGTGTCCTTCACCTTTTTTACTCCATAACCCTTAGGCACTGATCTTGAGCCTTCAACGTTGAAGTGAAAGTGATTAAACAACTCTCAAAATATCTTATAAATTGAAACCCTAACTAAATATTAACCCTAAAAGGATGATGTCACCCTTGGTTATTTCATCTTGACGCAACAATTTTCATTTATTAAGCAATTGGATGGTGGTTTGATGCATTTATTGAATGAGGATTGATTGGATACATTGATTGCTACATCATCTTGATATTTATTGGTGAAGTAATATTAGTTCATTGTTGCATTAACAAACATTGACTTTGTCAATATTTATTGTTATAATTGCTTATATTGATATCAGATAGTCTTATGAAGTACTAACCCATTGAATCATAGATTGCATATATATATTGGTTTGCTTTGTTCCGAGAAGGTGTTCTTCTTTGGGCCTACACTTCATTATTGACTGTTTAGCTGGGACTGTCTGTTTTGGTGGTGAAATTTGAAGGGGGAACTTTACTTTGACCTTTAAACCTTTTCCTCTTAAAAACTCCAAGTTGCCGGGGACGTCTCCCCTGGGCCTAACCTCCCTAAAGAGAAAGAACCTCCCCATCATGGTGACATTGGTTGGGATAGGTTCATGTTACACCAGTTTGGCCTTCTACTTCATAGCTACTTGATCTAGCTACAAACTATCCGATAACATTTTGGCGTCGTTGCCAGGGAACACTGAGTCAATTCTCCTCAAATGACAAATCTTTTCGGTAAGCCTTGCCTCAGAGCCTTATCTTACAATCTTACCTAGCGACTCCACTAGGGTGTTTTCCCTATTTCTTTGATAGTTTCAGAAAAAACTATTTGGAAACTCCACTGATGACGAAGCCAACTATGACTTCACAATGGGATCCAGGGAACTACAAACCTTTGGACATGAGTAAAATCCCAGGATATCCTAGACGAATGCCCCCCTTTTATAAAAATTGGCTCCCTAGATTCGCTGGCATCGATGGAGAAAGTCACGATTATCACATGAGCAAATTCTGGGCTTTATTTTAATACCGCCCTGTTAGTGATGAAGCTAAAGATTTGGTGATGAAACTCTTCTCTGCCTCTTTGCATGGAGAGGCTAGAAGATGGTATGATAATCTTTCGGCTGCTAGCATCACATCTATGGACCATTTTGAAGAAATATTCCTTGCAAGGTGGGTTATGAAATTGGAAGATATACAATCATTGCTAAAGGGTATTGAATGCATAAAACAAATAGAGGGTGAGATTGTCAAAGTTTTCGGGGCCAGGTTCTAGAGGTTGCTTTACCAGATTCCTGAAAGCCATTGTCCTAAAGACAAGTACCTCGTTTATCTCTATACTAATGGACTTCAGGGGAATTTGAGCTTCCTCCTAAATAAAAAGAATCCAAAAACACTTGCAGAAGCTCACAACATGGCCATTCGAATCGAAAAAAATCTCTCCTTGTCCAGAACCAATGACCATACCATGGACACTCTCAGCATGATAAAACTAGTTTCCCTTGAAACCTTTGTTGAGGATCCACAAGAAAGAAGGGAACAAGTTTTTGACCAACAGAATGAGGACGTGATTAAGGAGCAAGAACCTAAGCAATATGATGAAGTAACGACCTGCACTCCTCCTTCTGATAAGGCCATCGAAGAGCTTGTTTCTCCTGCACAATAGAATGATAATGAGGTTAGTTGTTTCCCTTTTCAAGATACCGATGACACCTTGTTCCTTGATTCAGAAAATGAAGGAGAAATGAAATTCTTGAACGAAATGGATTATCCTTGTTGTACAATCGAAGATAAATAAGCAATCCATGAGGATGAAACAGTGACACATGATGAAAATGCCAAAGTCCTCAAAGCCCTTACACAAGAAGAAGAAGAAGTAAGTTTCCCTCCTCCCCTAGTTTTTGATGATGAAGGAAGTGAGGAGGAGGAGAATGAATTTTCAAAAATTTCAAGCCCTGCATGTTATGATATAGATAGTGACATTGTTGATAACATTGATGATTTCATACATGTTGGGAGACGTAGGTGGGATATAGTTGGTTGTGACCTGGATCCCATCTATGACACTGAGAGTAATTTCAAAGTGTTTCCCTTGCAATCATCACAACATATTACTTTTGACCAGTGGCAACAAGGAGATGAGATTTTTACCCGTACTTTTCAAAAAACCAAGGATGACCTAGTGCCTTGTTTTCCTGACGATTTTCAGTCTTACCTTGAGATTTTTTATGAGTACCCTTCTGAGCACTTGGATTCTCTCCATGAAGATGATTACCAACCACCACTTTTCTCGGATTTTGATACAAGTAAGAACATTGTTTGCCTAAAGAAGGATTCTCATGACTTCTCACTCCAGCCACCTGTTATTACTTTACCTTGCTTTTCCATTAAAGGTGTAGTCGGGAAGTATATCTTTCATATAGAGTTTCCTCTTAGACAAAACCTAGAGTCCAAGGGTTGGTTAAATATTACAATCTTAAGTGTATCTTCTCAGTTTTTCAACTATCCCTTGAGAATTTTCCAGTCATCTAATACATCTTTGTCAATCCTTTCCCAGACTTCACAGTATGAGAACGTCTTAGGTAGCCAGTGTGCCGACCTTTTGAGTCAGTGTTCTAAACCTTGGGATTTTCTTGACCCTTTCCTGAAGTGGATTAAATACTTTCCTCAGAGATGGACTTGGCAGGATTTTATCCCTCCCACCCACCTCCATGAGTTAGACTTTGAGATTTCCAATGATGTGATATATATTCTAACTCATGAAATTTTTGTGCTTGATTTATCACTATTTTGGTTTATGATGAAGCACAAGGGTAGGTGTCGTGGGACATTGTTGGATTGGCTACACTGGTCGTTTGACTACATCGAATATCCAACCAACAGGTAGGTAAAGGTAGGTACTTTGCTTTACATTTGCATGATGATTGTTTTACTTTAGTATATATCTATATGTGTTGGGGTGGCATTACCACCCCATTTTTGTTACTGATGCTCCTATCGAGTTGAGCAGGTCTGTAGGTTATTCCAGAGATGCTAAGGTTGTCATGCGCTCTACAGTGAGCACATGTCCCCGAGTTGGAGCCAGATGTTATCCCCAATTTCTAGGGATAACTAGGAGATCATGTCTCAAGGCCCACAGGTCCCAGACATGGAGTACCGAGAACAGGATTGACCTAGGCATGGCTCTGGAGGGCCCATCCTTTTCTTCTTTCATCATATTCATCTTGTCAGCAACAACAACATCCATCACCATCGGCTTGGTCTTGTATCAGAGAAGGCTCTTGCTCCATGAGGTAATTGGTCCATGTATCATGGTATGTGTCACTTTTGATCATTATAACCTTTGGATATATGCGTCTGACTCCTTCTGTCTCTGAAAACTTCTTGGATCTTACATTAACCCACTTGACCTTGTTTGGGGAGATTGACAGGGTGTCCTAGCAAGCCTGTACCCATGGGTTTTGGTTTGCCACTAGGGGGATTTCTGAAGAGCCATTGTCCGCTCTCATCATACCACCACTTTTTCATCTTATCTCCCACTCATTTATCCCATTCCCCTAGTCCGGGCATTGGATTGACCTATTTGTAGGGTTGCACCTTATCTTGTGGGAAGAAGGGGCTAAAGGCCCAGAAGGTAAAAGTAGTTGGTAAAAGATAAAAGCCTAGAAATAAAACCTCGAAATGGCTCGCCCAGGGATCCCCGAGAAGGCAATAAAAAGCCTCTCAGTAAGAAACAAAAGGGACCAAGAAAATAATAAACAAGACCTATCCAATAGGATAGGGGGTCTCATCACGAGCCATCCTATTAGGTTCATGGGTACCTAACAGTATGACATTGCCACTATCTGGTTACCATGCCAGGGTAGTGACCTTTGGTTGTATGGCCAAGGGAAAGGGGGTCTCATCATGAGCCAACCTTCTCATCTATGTGAAAGTACTTGTGGGTAAAACTATTAGCTCTAGTCACCATGCCAAGGCAGTGTCCTCCGGTTAGACCTTGAATAAAAAGAAAAAGAAGAAGAAAAAGCAAAATAAAGAAAGAATAAAGGCAAGAACGGGCTTGGAAAAAATTGCATCCATGACGGGTACAACTCGCCTTCTACAAAGGCACCCATAGATAACATTATGCATCCCTGGCTCTCACTCTACCCACTTGTCTGGAAATCCCCTAACCAAAACACCTCGTTTAAATGGCTTGGATGAAACCTTCCTGGGAACTTCCCTTCTCTTGTGGATACTAGCCCAATAAGATGTCTTGTCCTTTTCTTCGATCTTGTATTGTGGATTTTTGTAATGTCTTTGAGCTATTGAACGATATATCAGGATTTTTATGCATATGTTTGATAATATTAATGATGAAATGTGATTGAAATTTATGTGATCGCTGTGACTAATGAGCCCATGGAGGGTGTAGTTTTTGATGTGCAGGACCATGCTCAACGAACATGTACCATTTGGACTAGTACACATGGGGAGATGATTAGTTCGGACCTCCATGGGGCTGAAGAGCCCATCATATGGTTGTTGAGACCCCATCAGATGGGCAGAGACAAGACAGTGTTTGACCGAGGTTTTGCACTGAAGAAGAAGAGGAAGTTTCACCAAAGGCACTTTGGCAGAGCCCAGCCTAGGGGGAATGACCCCTTCTCAGTGGAACATTGGCCTTGAAAGGCTCAGAGCGTCCCCATACTTACCATGATGTCATCCATCTTCATGTTCATTCTTGGAGGTAGACTGGGTAGTAGTGGCACGTGTGGCATGTTGGAGAGGCCCGTGGGGGGCTAACGTTTTCCTCCTGGATGTCTCATCTTCCCTAAAAGGGGCTAACGCCTCCCTTGAAGGGGATTTTAGATTTATTACAGCTTAGCTAGGGTTTTACTTTGACAATTTAATGTAAAAACAATATTCTGGTCTTGTCAGCCATTTTTTATGACCTAAAATTAATTAAGGTCATTGATACACTATATATTGAGGGTTTTCACTCTCATTTTGACATAACACATCACTCGCTCTCCTAGTGAGGTCTGAGTTTTTCACCCTATTAGGGTTATTGGCTAATTTGAGGAAGGCACACTTGTTTAAGGAGTAGATTTTTGGCATTCTGTGGTGTTTTTCTTGAAGGAAGGTTTACAACTAGGGTTTGCATGGTATTTTCGTGATGATTTGTAAGTATTTTTCTGCAAAACTCCTTTATTGAATAGTTGTAGTCTAATTTCTTGCATCTACTTATAAATATTGCTAAGTCAAAACCCTAGGGGACAAACACACAAGTAGGTCATTGTCTCATGTCCCCTGATAGAAAAACCTTTTAGCCATTGAAGAAGAAGAAGAGAGCCTAGCCATTGCTACACTCTTTCTTTCTTTTTCCCTTAAGCTAGCCATACCTTTGAACTTCAAGAGGAAGAGGACATCCCAGGCCTAGGTTATCTACATATAGGGCCATTTTCTTCTAGGGTTTAATGAAAGAGCCTTGCTTTAGCAACACTCTCCCTCTTTGAACTCTCTCGTCTTGATTTTTCTTTTCATTGAGCTAGCTATTTTCCGAGAAGGAGGAGAGGGCATGAGGCCTTGCTTAAGCAACACTGGAGAGAGCCTCTCTCCCCTAGGGTTCTGTCTTTAAGGCCCTACTTTAGCAACACCTTGAAACCTTTCCCTCTTGTCCTTTAAATCTCATCCCCTTTAACTTGTGCGTCCTTCACCTTTTTGACTCCATAACCATTAGGCGCTGATCTTGAGCCTCCAACGTTGAAGTGAAAATGATTAAAAAACTCTCAAAACCTCTTATAAGTTGAAACCCTAACTAACTATTAACCCTGAAAGGCTAACGTCACCCTTGGTTATTTCATCTTGATTCAGAAATTTTCATTTATTAAGCAATTGGATGGTGGTATGATGCATTTATTGAATGAGGATTGATTGGATACATTGATTGCTACATCATCTTGATATTTATTGGTGAAGTAATATTAGTTCATTCTTTCATTAAAAAACATTGACTTTGTCAATATTTATTGTTATAATTGCTTATATTGATATCAGATAGTCTTATGAAGTACTTTACTTTGACCTTTAAACCTTTTCCTCTTCAAAACTCCAGGTTACCGGGGACGTCTCCCCTAGGCCTAACCTCCCTAAAGAGAAAGAACCTCCCCATTGTGGTGACATTGGGTGGGATAGGTTCCTGTTACGCTTGTTTGGCCTTCTACTTCATAGCTACTTGACCTAGCTACAAACTGTGCGATAAGAAGTATGTCATTGCATTCTTGGATGACATACTTATCTACTCTAAGTCTGAAGAAGAGCATGAGAATCACTTGAGGATGGTGTTACAAGTATTAAGGAAGCATCAACTATATGCTAAGTTAAGTAAGTGCTCATTTTATTAGAGGCAAATACATTATTTGGGCCATATTATTTCAGAGGTAGGGATACCAGTGGATCCTAAAAAGAAAACATCCATTGAAGGATGGACAGTACCAAGGATTTTCTTAGAGGTGAGATGATTCATTGGGATTCCAGGTTATTATGGAATATTTATAGAGGTTTCTTGAATATTGCACACCCAATCATGTTTTTGCAAAAGAAGAGTGTGAGGTTTGAATGGAACTTTGATTTTGAAATAAGTTTTCAACACCTAAAGAATTTATTGACAAGTGCACAAGGATTGAGGATTGTTAACCCAAATGAATACTTCATTGTGTGCATTGATTCTTGCAAGGAATGGATTGGAGGGTTCCTTAGCCAAAATAGGTATGTGATATACTACGAGTCAAGAAAGTTGAAAGAGCATGAGAGACTAATCTAGGTGGATCTAATAATTCTTAAAAATTTATAATATTAAATGCCGATGAAAATGGCTCCATTGCGTAGATCTCGACGAGATATTTCCAATGCAACTTGAAACAACTCAAACATATGTGGTATGAGAAATATATGGTCTTCTGAAATTTTGGAAAAACATGTAAAAATGGAAAAACGCCGGTGCCACGTGGCATCACTAGAAGGATGGCATGTGGAAAAATATGTATGACACATGGAATGTATGGAAAACACATGGGTAGTACAACACTGACATGACAAGTAACATGTGGCAGTATGACACTGGTGTGGCATTGACATGGCTCTCACTGTGCGTTGAAGAGGCATATGACTTTTTGATGTCTGGGTAGGTGAATTTGCATTTAAGTGGATGAATCAGGGTGTAACACATGGCCTAATTAGAGCATGCCATGTGGCACCATCCAATCGGACTAAAAGACTCTAAAAAATCAGATTTTTTAGGCCAAATGGAATCGAACCTCCGACCTATATGGTAACAACCAACAACTTTACCTACCGGGATACCATGCCACTTGTAAAAGGTGTTTGACCATATTTTATTTAAATTCATATGTTGTTGTATTCAATGTAAAATGCATTGGGAGGAGGGATAGACCCTGTGACCTCTGACCAACATCCCAAATGTCTTGACCATTGCGTCAATGATGCCCTTTATTAAATCCCACCAGGAATATTATATTTGAGTTTTATTTAAATGCCCAACGGGAATATAGCAGGACCGAGTGGGTTTGAATCGCTGACCTCCGCTATATAAACTCAATGAATAACCATTGCACCATAGTGCCATTTAATTCCAAGAACTATATTCATTTGTTTATATTATGCTAAGTTTGTAGTACTTTTGGGAGATATAGAGTATTTATAGTCAAAAGTTTCAGTTTTCCGAGGTGGAGCTAATTTTGACAGTAACACTTGAGTTTGTGCAGTAGATTAGAAGGTCATTATAGGAACATAAGTTGAATTTGTCATTGTATCAATCATTTTTTAGCATCAATAAAGTGGTCTCTCATTTAGAAGCAGACCCAGAGACGTAGCCCAATATGGGTGAAATCCGTTATCAACTTGTATAATGCATCTTGTTATTTGTTGTTTCTATTTATCTAAATTTCAACATTTTTGTTTCTATGATTTATTTATCAGTTAATGAATTTTGGATAAGTAAGGGGATTCACATATTAATTTTTGAATAGTCAAGATGGTCATAATTTCTTAATTGGGTTGGATGTTAATGCAAGCTTAAGAACTAATTTGACATATAAGGATTTTTGGATCAAGTTGGTATCAGAGTGAGGTTTGAAAAGTATTTTCAAGTGAATGCTCATGAGGTCCAAATCCAAGAAAGGTGAAAGCATGCTTGAATACTTCAACCCAAAAATTCAAAGAGGAGAAGCTCCTATAATGAACCTTGAGGCTATGAAGAAGGCGTTTCTCAAGATGAATACAATGGTAGAAGAACTGTACCATAGGGCTTAAGGAGGAGATGAAACATCAGTAAAATCTAAAGGAGAAAGAGGAGGTGAAGAACCTCTAGAGACACCTTCACGCCCATCATCATCATTTTCTTCTTATGAGAGTAAACATTCGTCTCATAAGAATAAACCTTCTAAAAAGTCTTCTCATTCTCATTCTCATGATTTTCCTTTATTAAAGTTAGATGTAAAGTTTGATTTGTCTTTTTATTATGGAGAATTGAATGCAGAAAAGTTGGATAATTGGATCAAACAGATTAAAGTGTATTGCAAGGTACAAAAAATCATGGATGACACTATAAAGATACAGTTGGATACTCTTCACCTAGGTGGCACATCTTTAATATGGTGGGAGAGTAAGACACAAATTGATCTCATCCAATAGGGTAAAACAATTTCTTCTTGGGATGAATTTATTGTTGCATTAAGAAAACAATTTAATCCACTATATTATATGCAAAAAACAATAATTGATTGGAAACATCTAAGACAAGAAAAAGTGCAAAAATTTCAAGTTTATACACAAGAATTTAAGAAGAAAGCATTGTCTTTGGGAATTCCATTATATACTCGTGAAACTCTTCTAAAATATATTGGAGGTATGCATTCGTATATTTGACATACTATATTGATGTTTAATCCTACTAATATTGACGAAGTGTCAATACAAGCTACTCATCTTGAAGCTATCAAGGTAAAGCATGTGTTTGAGGATAAGAAGCCACATTAATTCAAGAAGAAATCAAAGGGAAAAGGGAAGAGTAAGAAGTCAAATATAGTGAAGAAAGATGAAGAGAAGCCTACATGTTCTCAATTAAAGAAGAAAGGACATGAGGATGAAAGTGTTGGACACTGCATTGAGAGATGCTACCAAAGAAATCCAAAGACAAGGAGAATCAAAAGACTACTGCAAAAACTCAACAAGATCTGGGATCAGATTCAAGAGATGAAGCTAAAATCACAGTAATGGGAAATAAAGGTATATCTATTTCTAGTTCTAGTTCTTCATTCCAATCTTCTAAATTGGAAAGTGTTCTTAATCGAAAGAAACAAAGTGAGCCTTTTCATATAAGGGTCATAGCGAAGCATACAAAGATATATACTTTATTTGACAATGGATCTCAAGTTAATTTAATATCTAAAGCAATTGTTAAGAAGTTGGGTTTGAAGACCAGACCTCATGTGAATCCATATCCATTGGGTTGGGTGTGTGAGGATGATAAGTTGCAAGTAACTAAATGGTGTAAAATCATATTTGCAATTATTTCCAAGTTCATTGATGAGGTTGAGTTGGATGTAGTTCCAATTGACATTTTTGGTATTGTCTTGGGTAGTCCATACTTATATGATAGGAAATCCATATTTTATCGAGAAGAGAACAAGTATCATATTTTCAAAGATGGGATTGAATATATTTTTAGAGCTCACAGTATTAAAACTAGTGTTTCGTTAGTGAGCACATGATAAATGAAGAGACTTATAAATGCTATTAAATATTTTGTTCTCGTGATGGTGAAGAAAAAAGAGAAAGGTGTATCAAATGATTTTTCAGGTTGTGATCCAGGTCATAAGTAGGAATTGGTAAAGATTATTTCTAACTATGATGAGCTATTTTAGGAACCTACAGGGTTTCATCCAAGGGGGGGGGTTGAACATGAAATTTATTTGTAGTAGGATGCTCCTCTTACTAACATTGGTATGTAAAAATCATTAGTGATAGAGAGTGCATAGATAAAGAAACAAGTTCAGGAGTTTCTTGATAAGAGAATCATAACGTCAAGTTCCTCTCTGTGTGGATCTCCTATTTTCTTGGTTCCAATGAAAGGTGGTACGTGAAGGATGTGTATTGAATTTCAGACACTAGACAAGATCATGGTAAAAACCAATATCCTCTTCCTAGAATTGATTATTTATTGGATCAGTTGAAAGATGGTGTCTATTTCACTAAGTTAGATTTGAGAAGTGGTTACCATCAAATTAGAATTGCAGAAAGTGATGTGTGGAAAACTACTTTCAAGAAAAAACAAGGATTGTTTGAATAGTTGGTTATGTCATTTGGTTTATGCAATGCACCTGCGACATTTATGAGGGTAGTGAATGATGTATTCTGGCCTTTTATAGATGATTTTGTCATTGTCTACTTAGATCATATTTTTGTCTTTAGTAGAACATGGGAAGATCATGTAATGCATGTTGGGGAAGTATTTGAACTTTTGAAAAGGGAGAAGTTGTATGTAAAGATGTCTAAATGTGAATTTGGAAAAACCTGTCTACTATACTTTGGTTATATTGTAGGGAATGGTCAGTTGAAGATAGATCCCTCTAAGGTGGAAGTTGTTATCTTTTTAGCTCGGGAGGTACTCCGCATATTTTGTCTTGAATGCGGATGTAACCTTATATTTACACTACCAGGCACTTAACTTTGTAATGGTTTTTTATAAAGTTGTTATAAAGTGGTTCTTTTATTAAAGTGAACTTTTAATAAAGTGTACCTTCTAATTTTAAAGTGACTTTATTTCATAAACTTCACTCATGTAATAAAGTGAAATTACTTTAATATTTTAAGCGATTTATTTTGTAGGGAATGGATCATGACCCTTGATCTTGAAAAAGGAAATATCTAATCTTGGCCTTTGGATTTAGGGTTGGGGAAGGTGAAAAGACACTTTGGAGGGAAAATGTCATTTTTAGATTTATAAAAGAATGAATTGGGTAGTGTGCAAGACACATCGAGAGGAGATTGAGAGAGATTTTTCGAGAGAGCATGAGAGAGGAAAGTGAGAAGCTTGGTGGGCACATTTCCCAAGAAAAGGAGGACATAAATCCCAAGGAATATTTTATGTGTGTGTGTTGTTCTATTTTTCTATGCTTGGCCATACTGTATGGATCCGTACAATTCGTATAACAAGAAGGAGGGCATGATTTTCAAGGCAACTCTTTGACATGAAAATCGAGGAAGTTTTTCTGAGTATTTTTCTTTTTATTGGGTCGTACTGTGCAATCCATACAACACACAGCTAGGCACATTTTTCAAGGCACAAAAATAGAGGAGGTCGTACAACTGTATGAATTTGGGCACATTTTTCAAGCCAAAAAATTCTAGGATAGATTTTGTTGTTGTGGGGTATTTCTTCTTGGTTGAAAGTTGTGAGTATGATGTTGTAATACACTTTCTTGAAGCAATAAATAAGATCTCTATCTCTCTTGTTGGGTTTCCCCACATTGGGGTTTCCCCTGACGTTTGCCTAAATTTCTAAGTTTTTCATGGGTTATTGAATGTTGTCCATTGTGTTTATTTCCACTGCATATTTGCTTAGAAATATGTATTTCTGCTTATAGTAATTTATAAATATGGGTTTGGGACATTTCAGAAGTTCATGAAAGACAATTATCTTTAGGTTGCTCGGTGTTTGACATAAATTTTAGCTTGCTGATTTTTGTCATTAAAATCTAAAATGGTATCAGAGCTTGGTCTCTGAGTGACAGTGGGCAATGTGATTTTTGGGCAAAGATGAAGAGGGAAAGGTTGTGATTGTTTTCCTTGAGTTGTGATAGGGAATATGGTTGCAAGCATTAGATTTGAGGATCTGTTAGATGGCATATCTAGCTATTTCCAGTGGAAGGTACAATTGTCAGCTATTCTCAAGGAGAAAAAGATTTGGAACTATGTCAACTCTATTTTGGTAGCTCCCATAAAAGATGATTATTCTGGATGGGGTGAAGGATCACCTTATCCCACACTTGGCTAAGAAAAAGACTGCCAAGGAGATGTGGGATGCACTTAAGAACTTTTTTGAGGTGAAGAATCAAAACCAGAAGATGGTCTTGAAGGCTAAGCTGCATGATACCAAGATGGGTAAGGAGGAGAGTGTCTCTTCTTATCTTACCCAGGTATCTCAAGTAAAAGATGAGCTGGCTATTGTTGGAGAGGCCATAATAGATTCTGAGTTGGTGAGGATAGCCTTAAATGGTTTCACCAAAGAATGGGAAGTCTTCATGAAGTGTGTGGTGGGACGTGAGAATCTACCAGATTAGAGCAGACCGTGGGATGATTTCACTCAGGAGGTGATTTGAGAAAGATCTCAGAGCAGTGAACAGAAGACATATGGAGTTGATGAGAATGTTTCTCTTACTACAAAGAGAAAGAAGAAAGGAAGTTCTGAAAGGGACTTGAGTAAATTTAGATGCTATTGTTGTAACCAGTTGGGGCACCTTGCCTCTCGTTGTCCTGAGAGGAAGAAGAAGAAGAAGGAACCAGAAGGGCCTGAGACAACTGCTACAACAACCATGGAGGACTTTGCTTCCAAGTATGATAGGGAATTTTCTTTGGTGACCCTAGTTTCCAGTGTCGACAGTGGAGGATTTGGAGGTGATATCAGATGGATTGTGGATAGTGGAGCCTCTTGCCACATGACGAGAATTTGGCGAGTATTCCTTAATATCACAGAGGCTGGTCCTGACTGAGAGGTGGAAAATGAAGGTAGTATGGCTAGAGTTGTACGTGGATTTGGGAGTGTTAGATTCCAACTCGAGTTTGGGGGACTTTTGGAGCTTGATTGAGTTCTCTTTGTTCCAAGGTTGAGGGTTAGCTTTCTCTCAGTCTCAACCTTGGAGGATGTAGGATATTGCGTATTGTTCAAGAGGGAACATGTCCTTATCTAAAGGGAGGAAGTGGACCTGGTGGAGTTGCAACTGATCGATAAACGAGTGGACATGTTTTATATGTTGAGAGGACAACCTTCAGTGTATGGTTCAACATCAAATCATGAGGAGCATGGGGAGGCTCCTGAGACTGCGGTGGCACCAAGGATTCATTTTATCATTCCGAGAGAAGAGAGCGAGTCTCTTCTGAGCACTGGCAGGAGGCTCATCTAGGTTGATCAATTCAATTCTCAGGATGAAGTGAGCTCAGGGTTCTGGGTTGTTTCCATGAGAAGATCTTCTAGTTCAAGTTATGTGCAGGCGTTGAGGATGGCTCCAGGTTCAGAGGGAGCTCCTACATAGCATAGTTTGATAGAACCAGTTGATAGTGATGGAAACGAGTACATCCCTCGCTAAGAGGGAGTGTTATATTTTTATCTTGGGAGGTACTCCACATATTTTTTCTTGAATGCAGATGTAACCTTATATTTACACTACCAGGCACTTAACTTTGTAATGAATTTTTATAAAGTTGTTATAAAGTGGTTCTTTTATTAAAGTGACTTTTTAATAAAGTTTACCTTCTAATTTTAAAGTGACTTTATTTCATAAACTACACTTATGTAATAAAGTGAAATTGCTTTAATATTTTAAGTGATTCATTTTGGAGGGAATGGATCATGACCCTTGATCTTGAAAAAGGAAAGATCTAATCTTGGCTTTTGGATTTAGGGTTGGGGAAGGTAAAAGGACACTTTGGAGGGAAAATGTTATTTTCAGATTTATAAAAGAATGCATTGGGTAGTGTAAAAGACACATCGAGAGGAGATCGAGAGAGATTTTTCGAGAGAATTTGAGAGAGGAAAGTGAGCAGATTGGTGGGCACATTTCCCAAGAAAAGGAGGGCAACAATACCAAGGAAGATTTTATTTGTGTGTGTTGTTCTATTTTTATGTACTGGGCCATACTGTACGGATCCATACAGTCTGTACAACAAGAAGGAGGGCATAATTTTCGAGGCAACTCTTTGGAACGACAATCGAGGAAATTTTTTTGAGTATTTTTATTGTTGTTGGGATGTACTATGTAGATCGTACAATACATAGCTGGGAACATTTCTCAAGGTAAATAAATAGAGGAGGCCGTATAGTTGTACAAATTTGGGCATGTTTTTCAAGGCAAAAAATTCTAGGACAGATTTTGTTGCTGTGAGGTATTTCTTCTTGGCTGAAAGTTGTGAGTATGCTGTTGTAATACACTTTCCTGAAGAAATAAATAATCTCTCTCTCTCTCTCTCTCTTTGGGTTTCCCCACTTTGGGGTTTTCCCTAGCATTTGCCTAAATTTCTGAGTGTTTCATGGATTATTGAATGTTGTCCATCGTGTTTATTTCCGCTACATATTTTCTTAGCAACATGTATTTATGATTATGGGAATTTTTGAATATGGGTTTAGGACATTTCAAAAGTTCATGAAAGACAGTTATCTCTAGGTTGCTAAGTGTTTGAAAATAAAATTAGATTGCTGATTTTTGTCATTAAAATCTACAGAAGTCGTCATGAATTCACCGAATCCAAAAACTGCCACAGAAGTCAAGAGATTCTTAGGGGTAGTACAGTACTGGAGGAAATTTATTGCTAATTTCTCTTTCACTGCAATTCCTTTGCATGCATTGACAAGTGTGAAATAGGTATTTCAATTAGGAGGCAAACAACAGAAAGCCTTCAAAATATTAAAAGATAAAATAAGTAATGCATCAGTTTTGGATATGTTGGATATGTAGCATCCATTTGAAATATAAACTAACGCAAGTGGATAATCCATGGGATAATTCTTGATGTAATGAGGTATACCTATTTGCTACCATTCTAGAACTTTTACTCAAGCAATTATTAGGTATCCAACATTTATTGAGGAATTGTATGCTTTGGTACAAAGTGTTAAAAAAATGGAAACATTACTTAATGGGGAAGGAAAAAATAATTCATACATTAACCGTTACAATATTTGCAATCACAAACCAAGCTACAACAATCATGACACTTTAGATGGACATGTTCTTACAATAATTTCATTTGGTAGTTAAGTTTAAGAAGGGAATTCTTAACAAAGTTGCATACATGTTATCAATACCCATCATCAATGCATCTACAATACTAAAGCACAATTCCTTAGTTCATGAAAATTTTGTTTAACAATATGCTAGAGATGATGACTTTGAAGATGTGTATGAAGCTCTGACTCATGGCAATTAGAATGGATAATTGGATTATCATGTGGATGATAATTTATTGTATCATATTGGAAAGCTTTGTATACCCAGGGATGAAAGTGCAAATGTAGAAAATATAGTAGCACAGTTGAAAATATGTTTTTATTGGCTTTGAATGAATGGAATAGTTTCCAAGTATGTAAAAGGGTGTGTTTTGTTGTAACACACCCGAACCTTAGACATTATTTTAAGGGGTGGGACATCAAAGTTTTGGTTTTTCTAACTATCTAAAATCCTAATTCCGGGATCTCCATTGGCTACTGCTCACCACGATCTTTCTAACGGTCACCACCACACTAAAATTTGAGCTCTGTCTGCAAATTATTGCCTCCCAAAGTTACCCAGACATTATTAGTTGGGGTCCTCAATGTTCGACACTGACCACCCCTTTTTCTTACTCCCTGAAGTCCCAAAATATTGCCACATGGCCTTGGCCCTTCGATGATCGACGTTTGGTGTTTGTCATTGAACACCCTTTTTTCAACGTTCAACGTTCGACAATCGACAATCAACGTCCTACTTTTTCGGAAATTCGACAATCAACGATCACCATTGAACGTTCATCATTTGGTGATTGATGATCAACGTTAAACATTCATTTATTATACTATGCCCAAATCATCCAAAATCCCAAAATTATCCAGTCTCCCAGAGTCCCGGACACGTCACCAACCACGTTGGCCAGGAAGGAACGAACGAGAAGTTGACATGTGGTGAGGGCCAAGGGTGACACGTGTCCTTCTTAGGGGTGACACGTGTCATGCTCTAGTAGGCTTAAGGGGTCTATGAATCGGACATATCTGGGTGACACATGGAACCTTAGTTGCGGGTCCACGTGACCATAGATGAATTCAATGTGCCACATCAACCACAAACATATGAACTTTTATATTCCTTCAAATATCACGGTTGATATTTTTCCACGTAGATCCATAGATCTATGGCTCTCGTTACTTTGTGGCTCCAAGATTTGGAGCTTACCAACTCTTCACATCGTGAATTCCCCGAAGAGAAAAGTCTTCAAACTCTTGAATCTAGCGCAACATTTTATCTACCTATCAATGGTTGAAATTTACTTCGTCGTTCGCGACTTTGACAGTTTTCACACCTTGAAACTCTTGTCCAAGTTCCTCTAGAGTACCAAGTCTTCGGACAATAGGGTCGCTTGCCTCGTAGCATCTCATCCATCGACTCTATTTCAATGTACAACATTTGATAGGGGACAAGTAGGGGCCACGTGTCAATCCACAATGTGTTCTCGGTTGGTTGGGCAGTTGAGGGGGATGTTCATTAGATCAACAACTACGAGGGATCCTAAAGGATCCGAGGATCAACGGTCCACCTCACTTCGGAAGTTTGGAATTTTGGATTTCGGCATGCATCTTATAGCTTCCTCTTTGGACCATGATCGATCTATCGCCACGTGTACCTAGCATTCATGACCAGGATTCACTTCAACTTGGAGAGCTCTGGGGAAACTCGCGCATCCCTATATCACCGAATACCCAAAATTATGGATAGTCGTTGATTTGTGGACACGTGTCCCTCCACTTTCAACGGTCCTGATTAATTTCACGACTCTGACATTCAAGAGTTTGGACACTAGACCACTCCTATTCTCCCGAAGTGCAACTTCGTAGAAGTACTTAACGATACCCTTCCTAAGTTCAATCTAATGATTGGGAGAGATTTCCACTGGATCCCCAAATCTATAGCCCTCATCAATTCGTGACTCTGACCTTTAGCTTTTTTTGAGGGTTGTGGAGTCATAATTTCAAAAGTGTCGAATCCAAAAGGGTTAGTTCCTTTCGGACTAGCATAGGGTTCCCAGACCTTGGTCATATGGATCCCATAATGAACCTTAGACTGTAAGCTCTACTCTTAGTCAAGATATGGTTAAGGTCTCAACACCCACAGAACTCCAAACTCTCGGAGTTCCGAAGCCAGAGAGACTTAGATCCTTTCGTCTAGCACAGGGTTCTGAGACCTTATTCATATGGGTCCTTTGGAAATCCTTGTGGGCTAAGCGCTAATCCTTTTTGCAAAAAATGGGTTAAGGACATGGGCATGAGCCCTCGGTCAGATGGGTGGGTAGTCTGATGGAAACTCCCTTATCCCATAGAGTTGAACTTGAAATTTTCGCTATGGTAAACTCAAAGGGTCGACAAGACTTAGACATTTCAGTTAATCCTACCCCAACTCTCTCGCGGATTCACATTCCATAAATGACTAAACTGAGGTAAATCAAAGACCATGCAAACACAATAGTTTACAGAAGAAAATGAGCATTTATAATAACAATTATAATACTGCAAGACTTAACCATAAACACAAACATTCAATCATCACATCCAATATATTACACAGAGTGTGAAAATACTTATCAAAATTAGAAAATGTGAAGCGACTGCTAAAAGGGGTGCATGTTTCCTCCCAACTATATGCATAGCCACTGCTAAAGGATTTACCACTAGCCACCCCCGAGCTAGAACATGATGCTATGAGAGAGATTATTTCTCCTTGCTCAACAATAGTCAGAGACGAAGGTTATTCTCCTCCTCCCACAAGATCTTGGCAACCAGATTCCTCTACACCAAGAAAGGAGTTCTTCGCAAGCACCTCCTCAGTCACTCATCAACCTTGTTTATCATCTTGTAGCAAGACCCTACCCAAGGATTCTTACAATGAAAAACATCTTTCTTCTCAATGTTTCTCTCAACTCTAGAGTCTAATCATTCCCACTTCTCTTCTCTGGAGATTTTTTTCTCTACTCTGCTTCATTACAGATCTATCTCTATCCCACCAAATTACCTCCTTTCTTTCTTTCCTTAGCAAGGTTGCATGGGTTTGAATCCCAATTCATGGCCAGGCCTGGAAGCCTTATAGATGGGTAACTTGCCCCATCTCCTCATTAACTCTTGAGGATGGCCTTCCAACTACCGGCCTGATTGGTAATTCATTTATGGGTCAGAGGACTTTTAAGCAATTACACCTAGTAGGTATTGGTTTGGTGAGGGTCATCTAAACCATTCTTGGTTTTCCTCACCATATCTCTCATATCATCCATGTTCTATCGTGGAAAACTCCCCCCTTTCAAAAATTGTGCAACACATATCCAATTTCTATTAATAACAAAAAATTCATACATTGCCCCTTTTATACAAAGGTTCATCAAATCAAACATTCATGCATATTTAGTCCGCCATAGTCTTTTGTCCAGTTATAGTTATATTTACAAACTCGAGGAAACAAGGGTATTACATTTATGTGCCACAAGTGAGCATAGAAACAAAAAGTTGGAGTTGTATACATCACTTCCAGTACCTTCTCAACCATGGGAAAGTGTGTCGATGCATTTTTTGGGGGGTTTGTTTATGTCCAGAACAAGTCACAACTGAACAAACTGCACATTTATTCTTTGCTAATGTTGGGTTTCATTTTGGGTTTCCTACAACTATTGTATCTGATTGAGACTCTCAATTCTTAGGGAATTTTTGGTCTGGTTTGTGGGAGTTGATGGACACTAAGTTAAAGAAGAGCATTATTTTTCATTCGTAGATACATGGATAGATAGAGGTGGTGAACATGACAATGGTACATTTTATTCAATGGTACTGCAGTAAACATCCTAAGTTGTGGGATGAATAGTTTCACTATGTACAACATGCCTATAATCGTGCCATGCATTCTTCTACTCATATATCTCCTTTTGAGACATGTTTGAGATACTTGTGTAAATCACCTATGTATTTTTCTTTCAAGGAAACAAGTAAAGTGGATCGACAATATGATTTCGACAAAGTTAAGAGGTTCATTCATAGTGTTATCACTCCAGGAAACTCTCCTAGGCTGTAAGTCGGAGATGCCTGGTAACTAACTCTTTTTGAAGCAATTTTCTTAATAATTGAAATGGGTTGTGGATCAAGGTGAATAACTAGAGGCTGGACTGTGTTTTCAAGACTGTCTAGAGATACAAAATATCACAAGGATTTCTAGCACCGTGGTCAGATAAAGTTTGATTAAATGGGGGAAGGAAAACAACTATTGAACCAGATTATGTTTCATACCAACAAACACAATGGGTCTAACAACCGAGAAATAGCTTATGATAATCAACTAAGACAATTAATCAGTGAGATGACAGTCACTGCAAATTGAATGAGTTTCAATAAAGGACTTCCACTCATAAGCTATAAAAGAAAAGAAGAGAAAATCTGACACAAAATTGAAAGAAGCTTGCAATTTTTTATAAAATAAGAATAGGTCTTAGATTACAGTAGCAGCATCATAGCACTCAAAATCGAACCCTTAGAGCTCCAAATGTATTTGGATTTATAGCCTCTTACAATCAGTTTCAGATCCTAAAAAAATGGATCTGATATTCTAAAAATAGAAGGTCAAAACTAATCCACAAAAGATAAGGAGAGATCCCCAAGATGAGGTCAACCTCTATCTCTTGGTCTTCAAACATTGGTTGAAAGTTGATAAAGTGTAGCCTAGCCTTCCAAGGCTCTTTGATCTGTCCCTTTGAAAGTGGAATTCGAATTTGATGATGTGTGCCAAAAATCCCTATCATTTTGCCCTTGAAAATCACTAAATCTAGTCAAAAAATGCC
>ML782020.1:488364-526300 GCA_009831015.1 Picea engelmannii | reverse complement strand
CATCATCAAATTCGAATTCCACTTTCAAAGGGACAGATCAAAGAGCCTTGGAAGGCTAGGCTACACTTCATCAACTTTCAACCAATGTTTGAAGACCAAGAGATAGAGGTTGACCTCATCTTGAGGATCTCTCCTTATCTTTTGTGGATTAGTTTTGACCTTCTATTTTTAGAATATCAGATCCATTGTTTTAGGATCTGAAACTGATTGTAAGAGGCTATAAAGCCAAAGAAATTTGGAGCTCTAAGGGTTCGATTTTGAGTGCTATGATGCTGCTACTGTAATCTAAGACCTATTCTTATTTTATAAAAAATTGCAAGCTTCTTTCAGTTCTGTGTCAGATTTTCTCTTCTTTTCTTTTATAGCTTATGAGTGGAAGTCCTTTGTTGAAACTCATTCAATTTGCAGTGACTGTCATCTCACTGATTAATTGTCTTAGTTGATTATCATAAGATATTTCTCGGTTGTTAGACCCATTGTGTTTGTTGGTATGAAACATAATCTGGTTCAATAGCTGTTTTCCTTCCCCCATTTAATCAAAATTTATCTGACCACGGTGCTAGAAAGCCTTGTGAGATTTTGTATCTCTAGACAGTCTTGAAAACACAGTCCAACCTCTAGTTATTCACCTTGATCCACAACCCATTTCAATTATTAAGAAAATTGCTTCAAAAAGAGTTAGTTACCAGGCATCTCTGACTTACAGCCTAGGAGAGTTTCCTGGAGTGATAACACATAGGATGCTACAGGTACATTAGGAAGTACATGAACAATTGGAGAAGAGCCAAGCTTTCAATAGGTTCATTCATTCATTTTGGCTATAGGGGAAAATGTTTCATTATAGTCAATGCCTTCAAATTAGGAGAATCCTTTGGAAACTAACCAATTTTTTTCTCTTTCAACACTTCCATTTGATGCATACTTAGTTCTATAGACCCATTTACATCTGAAATTTTGGATTCCTTTTGGAAGAGGTACAAGATCCCAAGTATCATTTTCCATTAAAGAGAGATACTCTTCATTCATTGTTGTATCCCAATCTGGATGACCTGAAGCTTATGCAAATGTCTCTGGATCACAAGTCTCTAAAACTTGAGCCAAAAGAGAAGAGGCCCAATAGAACCGTGAGCATGCTTGAAATTGATATGAAGGATCATCGACATCATCACTAGTTGTTTCTTGTGTTGAACAAAACCATCTAGGAAGTGGTGGTGTTGGTGCAGGTTTATGTTCAATGGACTCATTTGGAGAAAGATGAGTAAGAGGAGGTGGATTTTCATCCTCACTGTTATCATCAAAAGAAGAAGAAACCATAATAGGAACAATATATGGAAAAAACATCAAAGATGTCTCGCAGTCTATAGATGGAAGAAATGACAAATTAGGCATGCAGAACAAGAGATTTTCATAAAATTTAACATATATTCTAATAATAATTTCATTGGAATTAGGTTGAAGAAGTCTATAACCTTTGAAATCTTCAGAATATCCAACAAAAATACACTTATCATGTTTAGGCTGTAAAGATTTCCTTTTCTCACAAAGATTGTGGACCCATGCTACACTGTTAAATACATGGAAGTGGCTTCATCTAAATTAATTGTATTCCATTCTTCTTCCAGTGTTGTATTTTTTAGAGACTTTGTGGCAGTGCAGTTTACTATGTAATTTGCACATCTAATGGATTCCACCAAATAATTAAGACTTAATCCCTTAGATTGGATCAAACAATTAGCGATTTTATTTAATATGTGGTTCTTTCTCTCAACAACACCATTTTGTTGTGGTTTATATGAAGCAGTGTGTTGCATTTGGATGCCCTGTGCAGTGTAGTAACTGGTAAAATTATTTTTCACATATTCTCCTCCATTATATGTTTTTAACTTTTGAAGTTAATGTCTAGATTGTTTTTCTACAAGGCCCTTGTAGGCCAAAAACTTGTCAAAAACTTCAATCGTAATTTTTAAGAAGTAAACCCAAGTGCATCTAGAGAATTCATCACTCAAAGTTAAGAAATACTTTCACCCAAAAAAATAAGGAGAAGAAATCAAACCACACAAGTCACTTTGAACAAGTTGCAAAGGGGATGCGATGTGTCAAAAGGCACGTTTGTCAAAATTGTCCTGAAAATGTTTGTCGAGAACACAACCAACACAAACACCATCTATTAAAGAAACAAGAGGAATACCAGTCACCATATGTTGATTACATAGTTTTTGCAATGAGTGATAGTTTAGATGACCAAACCACACATGCCAAATTTCGTTCAAGCCATCACTATGAGAAACAAAAATTGATGGAAAAGATGATGACCTAAAATTTTCAAACTTGCACAACTTGGTAATATCATCAACAATTCCAGTTGCAAGGAAATTCTTAGGATATTTTAAATCCTTAATTAAAACTTGGTGAGGGGAAAAATCTATGGTTTTAACTTCACCTGATTGAGTTATCTGATATACTAATAGACGGTTGCAGGAAATACTTAGAACACATAATACATCATTGAAATGACCATTATATACCTGAACTATTCCAAAATTTACAACACTAAGAGACCTATCATCACCAACAAATATTTTCTTGGTGTTACATTCATTTAGAGAAGAAAATATGGCTTTATCCTTAGCCATATGATAATATGCTCCAAAGTCAATAAGAAACTCATCAAAAGAAGAAGTAGAAGTTGCATTGAATGAGAAAGTAGAAGCATAAAGTGCATTTCCATGAGAAGAAGAAGAAGAAGAATCAATAGTCATGTTGTGCTTCTTCATCACTACTTCTAAGGATTATGTCCTTTTAAACATTTAGATTCCACATGACCATATCTCCCACAAAAGTTGCAATGGATGTCACTAGTCTTCCTACTTTTGGATTTTATGCCTTCGTCACCATTAGGAGAAAAATTTGGTAGAGAGGGTTTGGGATCCTTGTTTTGCTTGTTGTTATGGAGGGATGTTGCTTCTTGGGATTCTTAGATTTATTTTTCTGTTGGACCACTAAGGCTTTGTTGGATGTACCTGTAGTGTTCATCACTCTAAGTTGCAGAAGCTTATCTTGCTCTATAATCAAAGCATAAAAAAGGACTCAAGAGTGGTTTTTTTTTATAAGAAGTCCCTAGAGCTTCTATGGTGGCATAAAAGGTAGATACAAACCCTAAATATGCACTACCAATCTTAGCAAGAATAATTATATGAACACTCATCCTCCAAATCTATTTTACACTCTTTACATAAAATTTTGAGTGTTTTGAACTTAGATAAATAGTCTTCAATGCAAGGAAACTCATTTGTAATTAAAGTCATTATCTGATTTTTGATTTGGTGGGCTTGAATAATATTGTGTTTTCCAAACAAACCTTCAACCTTTTCCTAAGCATCATCAGGGTCATCAATTCCTTGAAGTTGAAACCTTAAATCAAGAGAGATGGAAATTCTGATTAGTCCACATGCTTCGTCGTTCTTATTATCCCATTTGAATTTTGTTTCATCATCGATGGGTTCTAGTTCTTTTCCCAAGTCAATCTGGTACAATCATTTACTTCTTAATGCATATTCCATATGATATTTCCAAGAGAAGTAGTCGGTATTGGTAAGCAAAATATCACTGGAAGATGCCATATTAAAATATTCAGAAAAACAAAAATGAAACTAAAAGTTTGGATGGAAAGATATCGAAAACATATGTTGTTTCAAAAAAGATAGCACTAAAAATGGACTTCAGATGTGAAATTTATGCCCTTTTGAAAAAAATACATAAATAGTAACCAAGGAGCCACATGGAAAGTAGAATTTGGTCCACGTGGTGATGCTCCACCTACCTATGCCTATAAGATCACTTTTAAATAATTTACTTATGAAGTGACCCACTTTTATAGAATAAGCGAGAATCACTTTTACAATGAAGTTACTTTGTAAATGAAAGTTGCATGCAAGATAACTTAAAATAAAATATTAAAGTTATTTAATAGTGATTCGCCTTTATAACTTAAGTGAAATGCACTTCACTATTAATGCATGAACTTTTTCAAAAAAGCAACAAAAAAGAGACTTGAACTCAAGACCTCTTATTATGTAAAGAAACTTTTAACCAAGTGAGCTAGTGAAAAGCACATTATATTCTAAAGGATGATTGGTGGTGGTGGTGGTGGTGGAAGAAGGCCTTGGAGAGCCAACTCATAAAAAATTGTTTTCACACAAAAAAAAAAAATTCTCTTCTCGATGACAAAAAGGGTTAGATATTGGTTAGCTTACTTGGAAAATACAAAATTTCCTTCCATTTCTAATTTACTGAGATCGCTCAGAGCGCACGACAAAGAGCATACGCAGACACAAAAACCATTTCTGCTCTATTTATGATTTATCAAGATCGCACATAGTGTAGGGAAAAGAGCATATGCAAATAGAAAAGAGTAGCAACCCAGAAATTCAAAAAAAAAAAATGAAAAAAAAATCTGAAATATTATCTCTTCAAAAATTTAAAAGGGCGTATTTAGGATTTATACCTTTGGATATGACTTTAGTGGTCGTAACTTGGGAAAATGGAAACATTTCCAAGTGAAATGAAAGGCGTTCATAACTAAAATGAGTGCTCCATACACAGTGGAATGGTTCTCTTGGCCCAAAAATGTACGAAAATAGAAGAAACCAGAGATGCAGAAACATGGGTTCACAATCTTGATCTACAATGGGATCAGGTCTTCAAATGCACTCTGATACCATGTTCAACAACACATGTATTCAACCAGAGAAAGAACACTTTCAATAAACACTGACACAACCAGATCAAAGATAAACACACTGATGTTTTTATGTGGTAAAACCCCTGTGGGGAAACATCCACGACCCCAACCAACGTGGCCACTTGGAGAAATTAATTAATGCAAAAGAAAAATATTACAGAGAGATTTACAAAAGATTTTCTCACAATCGATCATCAACAAATGACCCTACATGCTATTTAAATAGATATCATGTACCAGTCGAGTGTTAATCCATGGATCAATGTAGTCGTTAAGATTAAGGATAATATGAGCCGACGGATCACTCTATGTCGGGAACATATCGTGACCATCTGATTTATTAACTACAAATGCATACTAGTGCATACTAAAGAAACACACTAAGAAACACACTTTTACCTAAAAACACATTAGACCAAGTTGATCTTAACTAACTCCTAAGCGTCTAAATATCCTAACAAATACCATGATTGCCACAAAACAGGGATATAGATTTATCTATTGATTTATTTCCCAGAGTTTCCCTAGTATCAAAGACTCCTTACAAAATGAGCACACTAGAATTAAAATAATTACAAATTCAACTAGAAGAATTGTTGAAGAAAGGGTACATACGCCCAAGTGTCTCACCTTGGAGATCACCCATACTTTTTGTGAAAAAGAAGGATGGAACATTAAGGTTGTGTGTTGACTTTAAACAATTGAATAAAGACACTATGAAGAACAAATACCCTCTACCTAGAATTGATGACCTTTTTTATCACCTAAGAGGAGAAAAGATATTTTCAAAAATAGACCCAAGATCAAGATATATCACCAGGTGAAAATCAAGGAAGAAGACATTAGTAAGATAAATTTTAGAATTAGGTATGGGAACTATGAATTTGTAGTGGTTCCATTTGGACTAACCAATGCATTAGTTTTATTTATGTGCCTAATGAATGGCGTATTCGAAAATTACCTAGATAATTTTGTCATTGTGTTATTCGATGACACACTTATTTATTCTAAGTCAAAGGAAGGACACATACATCACTTTAGGTTGCTACTAGAAGTGTTAAGGGATACTTAGTTGTATGTCAAGTCGAGCAAGTGTTGTTTTTACCAAGATTTGATCCATTATTTGAAGCACATTGTTATAGCAAGATTTGCCTCACCATTGCTATCTTGCACAGAGGGCCTTTTTCCATTTCCCTATGCAGACTTATCAACCCCTTTTTGATAAATCTAGAGCCAAAAATATATATTTTTTCATATATATGCTCCCTAACTTCTTTGCAAGATGCATATATGCTTGCTGCTCCACTACAACTCACGTATATCGGGATTTGTGACAGAAAATACAAAATGAGGTTGGTTTTCCATGTCACGACAAAAGATCTCTGATCCTTGGCCTTCCATGTACTGGAAACGTTGTGACTCGGCCCTTTAGTTGAATTTTGGAGGCTATAAGAGCACAATTTCTAACTATGGAAAAGAGGAGAAAGCATTCAACTTTGAGAGCAAAGTTACTCTGGAGAAATTACTTCATATTGAGTATGCATCCCTTTGTCCCTCAAGTCTGAACAAAGTGTTCAACCCCCAAGCTCTTTCCTTATTGTCGAGAGGACCTCATTACCTCGTTGCTATGATCTTGACTTTGGTGGAGGATTGAAGTGGTGGAGACCCAATTGGAAGGAACTTGGTTTCTTGGTTTCGAACCATGCCGAAACAGAAGTCTGTAATGTTGATACTTCTCTTGATCAATTATTAATAGAAATACTCCTTTCCCATCCTATCGATATCTTGCAAATATATGATTATTATCCATGGGCATGTTTGTAATGTTTATTAATGGATTGTGCTATCTGATGTGCTAACTCATTTTATATATTGCCACTATATACTTGCATCGCTTGTTTGTTAAGAACTTCTTGCAGGTGTAAAGCTTTGGGTCAAAGAGCTCAATGGTGGAACAACATCAAACGATTGGACTGAGGTAGGCTTCTTCCTCGTATTGCACATTAGTTTATATAGCACATGTTAGAATTGAGTTGATTTCTGCAGTCATACCTGTCTGTTGTGGTTTACCCTTGGTGATAGAGAGTTTTTCCCTTGTAACAGAATTGGCGACTCTATTGGGGAGAGATCTTCCTTCTAAGGGTTGAAGTACTTTTTCTTCTTACATTGCTCTTTTTTTTTTGTGTTTCTTGTCATATCACTGCTGGATAGAGTTTGTTCACTATGGCTCTGAGTTTTTCAGCCTTTTACCCTTGCCTAGCCTTGTTTTAAAAGATATATGCCTTTTTTTCCCTGACAGTCGTGTATACACGCTTGCTGCCCCACTACAAGAGGCGTATATATGCCCTTTTCTCTTGAACAGTCACGTATACCACTTCCCCTTGCTTGCTTGATTGATTTAGTGACTGTTGGGTAGGTTTTGAGGATCACTGAGCCTTCTTAGGTCTCTATGGTGCCTGTTGAGATTATCTGGGATGATAGGAAACATGTTTGGAGTTGAATTTTTGGGCGACGTCTTTCTCTTTGTTTTCCATTTTTTATTTGTCCTTGGTAGTTGGGTTGTCTGCTTAGCTACTTGGTATTCTTCTTGAGTGATTGATTTTATACACAATAGAAGTTATATACCAAGTCGCTTATCAGTCCATGAATTTTCTTTTTCTACATTGAAAATACAAAAAAATAGGTATTTTGCATTGGTTGGTATTTTTGTCTTGGAACCTTTATCATTAGTTTAGCACATTTAGCAAAAGATTGCATTTTAATTCTGAGTTGCAAAGTTAAAATTGAAGATTGCACTATTTTTATTTAGCATATCATTCACTGAAAAGTTAAAGTTAGGTTTTGCATTATATCTATTTTTATTTTCATCCAGAGTCATAACACCATGCGTTTAATTTCCATACCTTTTTGAGTAATCACGACCAATAAAATTTATGCTTTAAACTAAAATGATTAGTAATGATTTTACTGTTTAGGGTGCACAAACTAGCCTAGGATTTAGTGCCTTGGAATAGGATTTTGTGAGTAAACTTCTCCAAGGAAATTAAATCAACATATGTGTCTAAGACAGGGAGTTGAGAAATCCATTGTATAATTGGTAATATTAGGAGGCTCTGCTCACACCAGAGTTAAGCACGAGGTCACATGAAGTTTGTTGAAGGGATAACCCCTGGATACACCTAGCATCAGAGATATTTCTGTGGATTTATTCATATTTGGGGATCTTGCTAGTATCCATACCTCTATGAGAGGCGATACTTTCAAGGTTTCGGGCTTTGCTACCCTACCCATACGGTAATCTAGACTTACAACTATTCGCCTGTGCATCAATTACATAGTGGTTGATTGGTTGCTGACTTAGGTTTCTCATAGGTTACTTGCAGGGGTTATTCTTCTTGTATCCTGAGTCAGATAGGGGTCAGACAACACACAACCTTTATGGAAGATTACCTCTCCGGGGGGATCCAACCGATTGGTTATTAAGCCTACGAGGGCCCTTATAACTGATTCTGTTACCTCCAAACTTTAGTAGGGAGTATCAGGTCCCTCTTGGACGAGGCATACCCTCTTTAGCGAGGGAGGCCACTCAACCACTTTAGCTCGTTTTCATGCATATTGGCCGTTTGAATTTTTGGTATGCTCTCTGATTACTAGTTGGCCTTGGGATATCGTTTTATTTGTTGATATTCATAAGTCATCGTGTAGTCGGACCAACTTCCTCGCAGGTCCCGTCGGTTGTTATAGTTACCACCGGTTTTTGAGCTACTGCCTTCTAAAAGGCGTAGAATTATCAGGAGTGGTACACACACATCCACTTTTCAGGCTTGTGATCCCATAAGGATGAGTACTGATTCTAGTCTTCAGAACACTGGGAGTTCATCAACTCCCAATCCCACTATAGTTAATTTCACTCCTTCGACACCTACAACCTCTAAAGTTGCAGTGCCGGAGGCCTACACCAGTACTATGGCTCGGACCGTAGTCAATGCTTCATCTCTTGCCTCTAACCCTTTTGGGGGTTTTGGCCACTCCCCGAGTTACAATGTTCAGACCATCCCCATGGATACTAGTCCATTTTCTTATGGTGCACCAAGTTTCAATTCGTAGTCTTCAACTGCCATCCCAACTGCTGTCCATAATGCTAGCCTTGGACCTGGGGGCACTACACCTCCTTACACTCCTTTTCTGTTTGGTAGCTCTCATGTTCCCCAAGAGAATTATAATGTAGGAAGTGTCCCCTTTCTTAACCCCAGGTCTAATCCTTCTATGGTTGGATGGAACAACCAAGCCGATGGACAAGTTTTGCCCTATATCCCTATCCCCTCGGTGCCGAATTAGACCAATACTTTTGGCATAACGAATCCACTTAAATCCTCCATATTCCGACCCAGAGGAGGTCATTCTTATGTCTTGGGAACCCCCCAATCTAGATCTAATCCAGTTGGGGGTAGTTTTAACAACCCTCAGTTTGGAGCTAATCCAACTGGGGGCAATTTTCATAACCCTTATTAGAACATTCCTGCTAGAATGATGCCCAATCCATCTTTCACGAATCTACCCGGAGGAGGGTATTTTAATTCTGGACAAGGTTTTGTTCCTTACTAGAATCCTGGATGGAATGCAGCTCCTAATACTCAGTCTTTTGCAAGAGGATGGGTTCAAGTGTTGCAACCCCATATTCCCTTTCTGGCCATGCTTAATCTACCAGATTTGTCTAAACTAATGAATGACCCGGTGATTCATGATCCCACATGCCCCCCTATCCCCACTAAGATTCCGTCAGACATTCCAAAGTTTGAGGGTAAGAATGGCGAGGACCCTGGTGATCATGTCACTACTTTTCAACTCTGGTGCTCATCGAATTCTTTGAATCACGATTCTATTAGATTACGATTGTTTCATCGCACTCTTATCAGGATTGCATCACAATGGTATATTGAGCTACCTAGGGGGACATATGGGTCTTTTCAACAGTTAGTGCTATCCTTTCTTAACCATTTTCAACTACCTATTTGTTACGATGTTGGCCTTGAAATTTTGTTAACTTTATGCCAGGGTTCCGACACTCATATTTCAGACCATATCCAGGAATGGTGTAGGTGAAGATGGTTAGTTAAGACTCCCATACCCTTGAAATTTCTTTTATAATGGTTTTTGAAGTCTTTACACGCTCCTATTTCAAATGACGTTGCTACTTCTGGGGTCTTCATTGAGGAAGAGGTCATTTTTAGAGCCCAACAATTCGATTTGATTTATGCTCAGTATGGGATGTTATACCACCTTATTCTTGACACACCGCAGTTGAATCATGATCCTAGACAGAGTCCCATGCCCCATGTCGATGGAATTGTAGGGTCCACCAATGTAAAGTCCGAAGAATCGACAACGAAGTCTCCTAGAGGACCAGCTTCAGCTGGATCCTCCAAACCCACCCAATCGACGGATGTACATTCTGTGCAGTCGTTGAAAAACCCAAATGGTGACCAAAAACCAGATGGGAATAAACAGAAAGGTTGAAATAATCGTAGAGGTGGGAAGAATAAACCCAAGGACAAGAATAATAATGGAAAATAGAATGATAATGCTGGAGAGGGCATGAAAGAAAAGCGTAAGGTTAAGTTTCCTTGTAAACTTTGTATTGATGATCACCTTACACACTTATGCACCAAACTTGTGGAGGCTGTGAGGCTTTTAAATATTCCACCTGTTGTGCTAAAGAATCCTTTTCCTCACAACCATCACTTAGCCTCGAGTTCTTCGAACACTGGAAATGCACCTGGTGGGAGTCAAAACCCACCACCACAAGATGGTGACAGTGTTTGTATCAATATGGTCGACGCAAAAATCGATATAGCCACTCTCTCTTGAGATTACGACTCTTCAAAATATAGTACCAGCCTAGAAGCTCCTCCTCCACCCCTGGAGATGAATTTACAGATCGAGAAACCAGAGCCACCGCCTCGTATTCTGAAAGGAGTATTCAAGCTCTCTACCCATAACCCTAATGCTAGAGCCGCCCATATCTACTCTATTGTTGAGGATCTGGGCCAAACACCTTGCGCGATATCTTCTTTGGAGGTACTCCAGACATGTCCATCACAGTGGAATGCCTTACTCTCTTCCTTAGGAGCTCTAGAACCTAGTGGCTCGAAGATCATCAATTTTGATATCACGGACATGAAACCTTGCTTACCCTACCATGTGGCTTTCCAAATACACGTGGAGTATTCTAAATATACCATCAAATGAGTGGTCGTTGATGAAGGTGATCCCACTTCCATGATGTCCTTAGTTTGTTGGAAAGGTATCGGTTCTCCAACCCTTTCAAATTTGTCGACCATGTTGACCGCATTCGACGGTCATTCCTTCCGCCCTCATGGTATTTTCCTTGCCTTTCCAGTCCAGTTAGGTGGGAATACGGTATAGGTGGAAGTATAGGTAGTTGATGCACCTCTCAATTATAACCTGTTACTAGGTTGCAATTGGAATTATGCTATGGTCATCATCGTATCGTCCATTTTCTGCACGCTTTGTTTTCCTCATCAGGGGGAGATTGTGACGATCAACCAGTTATCCTTTGTGTACTCTAGCCTAAACGCATCTGTTGGACCATCGATCCCTATGGTCGAAAATTCTCATTTGGCAATTGAGAATATCAGTGTCGAAATGTATTCTTCCCTCATGGGTACTTTCGACTTCTTAACACTAACTCACCACATTTACGCCATGTCTAGTACGCTTGCTTTAGTAGAGAATTCCAACCCTTTCCGCACTTCTTATTTTAGTGACACTTGGACCCTACCTTCTTCGACTTTGTTGATTGAAGGTCAGTCGCATGATGGCATGGCTATGCCACTATCGACAACAGAGATTGCATATCAAGATATCCTTGACTCTTCTGTCGATCCCGATCCTATTCCCTCGTAGATGGTCGAGGAGGAACCAATTCTTAGGCCCATGCGGGCCACTTCGTTATCTTTTTCACATGATTTCTTGGATGAGACTTTGCCTTCAAACGAAGCCATCCTTGAAGCCATGAATGTTTCCGAGAGACCTTGGGACGATATGCATCATCGATCTTATTTTCTCCCAAGTATTGAAAGAATTGAGCAAGATGATTTTAGATCTACCCTGAGTGAGATAGTTGGTCACGTCGTAGTTCCACTTGATACACATGGAATTTACGCCGAAGGGAATATGGTGAGTATTTCTCCTACCGTCCAGATCGATATCTCTCGTACCCCTGGCAAGATCGAAAATGTAAATATACGTTCGCTAGAAGAGATTCTGATCTACACCAACCTCTTCAAATAATTTTGAGACGTATTTTCTTGGTCATATGAAGAGATGCCAGGGATCGATCCCCGTATTATCGAACATGAGATTAGGACTTACTCGGATGCTAAACCCGTTCAACAACGTCTTAGACCTGTTAATCCTAGGAAGGCCCCCTCTATTAAGGCATAGGTAGAGAAGCTACTTAATGTCGGCTTTATCTACCCAGTTCCCTTGACCGAATGGGTATCCAACCCCATTCCCATGAATAAAAGGCAAGGAACCATTCGTGTGTGTATGGAATTTTGCGACCTGAACAAGGCCTGTCCTAAAGATAACTTCCCCATGCCTTTCATTGATCAGATTCTCGAGGAGTGTGTGGGAAGAGAAATATTTTCTTTTATGGACGGATTTTCAGGCAATAACCAAATCTAGATCAAACCCAAATACCAACATAAGACGACATTCATATGTCCTTGGGGCACGTTTTCATACCAAAAAATGCCTTTCCTCTTGAAAAATGTTGGAGAAACCTTCCAAAGATCCATGAATTTCACTTTTCATGATCTCAAACACATAGTCAAAGCTTACCTTGATCATCTTGCTACTCACTCTTGCAAGAGAGTGGATCATGCTACACACCTTCGACTGGTTTTTGAAATATGCCGCTACTATAGAATCTGACTCAATCCTCATAAATGCATCTTTTGTGTTAGATCTATCCGTCTCTTAGGATTCTTAGTCTTCAAGACAAGGATCATGGTAGATCCACTTAAGGTTGAGGCAATTCTTCAGTTGCCTCCCCCGCACACGATTCGACAACTTCAAGGTTTACAGGGGAAAGCTAACTTTTTGCGTCGGTTTATTGTGAATTATGCCAATATCACTAAGGTTTTCATGTGCCTATTGAATAAAGACACCCCATTTATCTAGGATGAGTGAGCCCAACAGTATTTTGACACTTTAAAGAAAGCCTTGGTATCAACCCCTCTGCTAAAATCTATTGATTACAGTAGAGATTACTTGTTGTACATCGTCGCATCTAAAGAGACCATTGGTATGGTTCTAGTTTAGGAGGATGATGAGCTCAGTGAGCATGTCATCTACTATCTCAGTCAAAATTTAGTCGGTCCTGAACGTAATTACTCACACGTTGAAAATCTGGCTTTAGCTGTCGTCCACACAGTCCAACATTTACGACACTATATATTTATTTGCATAACTACTGTGGTTGTTGATGTTAATCCATTTCAATACATCCTCACTAGATGTTTCATAGGTGGAAAATATAATAAATGGATCATCATCTTACAAGAATTTGGTCTCGACTTTGCTTTGGCCAAGTCCAAGAAATCACTATTTTTTGCAGAGTTAATATCTGATTTCCCATGATTAGATGAGGATGTTATTCATGACGATTCATTCACAGATGAACACATTTCCCTCATCTTGTCATCTAACCCCTGGTAGGGAGATATTGTTTTATATCTTTAAACCCTGAAATTCGCTCAACATCTCTCGCGAGATGATCGATGACGTGTTAGATACCAAGCCAAAAAGTATACAATCGTCGATGACACTTTGTATTGTCAAGGTATAGATAGTATCTTACGTCGTTTCTTAACTCACGAGGAAGCCGAGTTAGTCCTTAATGATTTCCACAAAGGGGCTTGTGGTGGTCATCTATCCGGGCTTGCGACAGCCCAAAAAAATCTTGAGAGCCGGTTACTTCTGGCCCACCATATTTAAATATTGTATTGAAGCAGTTAAGAAGTGTCACCCCTGCCAGGTGTTCACTCGAAAAATGTTCTCACACCCAACCCCTCTTCACCTAGTCATTATCATCGGTCCCTTCACCAAGTGGGGAGTAGATTTCGTTGATTGCAACCCAGCTTCGGCTGGGGGGAATTAACACATTATCGTGGTTTTTGACTACTTCACCAAGTGGGCTGAAGCCATGCCTACCATGAAATCCGATGGGAAGACTACAACTTTTTTGTATTTAACCAAATTATCGCCTGGTTCGGTATCCCGAGTGAGATTGTCACTGATCATGGTAGTCATTTTCAAAATGAAATGATGATAGAACTAGCGTCTAAGATGGGGTTCAAACATGATCACTCATCTCCTTACTATCCCCAGGTTAATGGGCAAGTAGAGGCCATCAATACGTCTCTCAAGACCATCTTGCAAAATACTGTCAGTCGGAGCAATTCCAACTGACACATCATATTATATCCCACACTTTGGGCATACCGAACCTTGGTTAATACTGCCACCAGTTTTTCTCCTTTTCAGTTAGTACAGGGTGTGGATTCGATACTTCTCATTGAATGAGAAATCCCTTCTCTCAAATTGGTAGTTGAGCTCCTACCTGACACTTTGGATTTAGAGCGATGCCTTATACACCTAGAGAGTCTTGACGAGTAGCGTGGGGACGCCTTTACGGCTATCGAGGCAAACAAGAAACATGTCAAGGTTTAGTACAATAAGTCTATCTATCCTCAGTTGTATGATGAGGGTAACTTGGTCCTCTTGTATGACCAAGCAAAATAACCACTATGGCAAGGCAAGTTTAAACCCATGTGGCACAGTCCTTATATCATGCGATGTGTTCTAGAAAAAGGAGCCTACAAGTTGGAAGATTATGAAGGGAATAAATTGGTTGAGCCCAAAAATGAGCTCTACTTAAAAAGGTATTATGCTTGAGCCCTGGGCTTGGGAGAAACCCTTTGTATACTAATGTAAATTTAGTGCATATACACCTTTTCCCCTTTTTCGTCTTTGGCTTGCTTATCGAGTTTTCCCTTTTGTTAGCAAATGGAAATGGAGTCTTTGGTCTACATAGGATTCGCAGACGGAGCCAATCATCATACAAGGAACTTAGCTTCCGCCGCTTGGGTGATTTACTTGCCCGAGGGACTGTTGGTGTCTTCAGGTGGCATATGCCTAGGGCCATCCACGAATAATGTGGCTGAATACAGCGTCGTCATAGAATTATTGTGCGATGCTATCTCACATGGTATTCGCTCTATAGAGGTGCACCTAAATTCTTAGTTAGTTGTATTCCAGTTGAATGGTTGTTACCATGTGTGTGATCTGACTTTACTCTGTTGATTCCTATGGGTACGTATTTTAGAACGACAATTTGATTTTATTACATACTTTCACATTCCTAGAAGTTCTAATTTTGTATCCGATGCCTATGATAATTATGTTTTGAATTGGCATTTGTCACATTAATAAATCAAAGAAAACCATTAAATCAATGTACACATTGTAAGATATAAGTACAACCGAAGATCCATCTTTATATATTTCCAAAAAAATATGGTGTTTTATATTACAAAGTTGGGGCTAAAAACCCTCAAAAATACATATACAGTCGATATACATGTCCCATGAAATCTACGCCTGTGGCACTGGATGAGTCTCGTGATAGAAAACCATGGTTTTGGCGAGACACCAGAAGAGTTGTACCCATGCTCTAGGTACACCGACAACCTACCTTTGCATGGCTTCAGGTAGATCCTCCACCTGAACCATAGGAATCCTCTGTGTCAAACGCAACAGGTTGCCATGCACATTCTAAAGGACTCTCTCTGCCTCTCCTCCCACTACCTCATCTCCTCTGTGCCTCCGCCTATGTCATAGAAATCCCTCTGGCCATTGCGGACCCATGTCTGCAACCACAGAAGTATTCAATTAATATTTAAAAACACCATCCAAAAAATATTTTTGTTCTTTTAAAATACAAAATAACAAGAAAATGAAATATATAAAAAATATTGTTTACCTATGGCGCCGTAGGATGCTTCTGGTGGAAGCGGCATATCAGGATCACCTCTAAAATCAATTTCCGCATAGGGATAGTCATCAAGAGCTATGATTTGTCTCCTCCACCAGAAGAAAAAATCATCATTGTAGGGTGTCACCACCCTACCTCCCCCCTTCCATCTCATGACCTCGATCCATCACGCCATAGATGGATCACATGGCCCTCTAGGAATGATATCCACTCTAGGTCCCAGGCTTGGGATCCACTCGAAAAAGAATATACAAAGGAGAGAGGAAAACCCGAAGTTTCGCTTTACCCCCTTCTTGCACTTTGTCAGCTGACCTTTCATATTGGTCATTAGTGAGGTACACTAATCGTACACGGTCGGTCTCGCACACTCCAGTGTGTAAAACATAAGCGATATCGATGCTTTATGTAGCGAGGCCGACCCTATGATCCTAGTAAGCACGAGCACAATAATATTTAGGCTGAGGTTACCTATAGCCCAGATAGGGATTTGACTTCCCACCATGGGAGTCCCTGCAACACAGTGGGACTCAATGTATTCTTCGACCTTCATCCCAATTCTGGCCTCGCGTGGCTTAAGGTCCATGACCTCTCCTCAGCGTGAAAGTCCTGTCAAGAAGTAGATGTCCTCTACTTCGATCCTTAATGGTTGTCCATCAAGGATAAATCTCTCGCTATCTGGATCCCAATAGCCCACCAACATTTCCAATAACCTCACTTGGGCCCTCACTCCTTTGAGAACCCAAAAATTGTATAGGTCACATCTTTTTAATGCTTCTTGAGCCACTGGATCCCCATCCACTACTGCATCTACCTCCTCATTCTCTCTCTCCCTCCACTCCAACACCATCCTGCAAAAACCAAATCAATTTTTGAGTTAGAAGCTTATTTTTTTCCATTTTGCACAAGTATGCGCGGGTTATCCAAGAACAGTCATGGGTAGGGCCTGATATATGCTCCCTGTAATTCACACAGGGGCGTATATCTAGTCGTATACGTGACATATTAGTAGAAACCCGCGTATATCAAAAAACTCAATTTGCGCCCTTAAAAACTAAAAAAATGGAGCCTAATTCAAAATTGTAAACCATTGAATTTGAAGAGGAAGGGATGAAGAGTTTCCTGGACTAGATGGTTTGCGATTCCGTTGCCTATTGCTCCCGTGATCACCATTTGAATTATGGAGGTATGTTAGTCCAAATTGCACTATTTTGGGTGAAAATGAAAATGACATAGTAAATTTTGATTTTATTACTATTTATAAAACATTTTTACCCATTTGATATAGTTTTATGCTATTATTTTGTCTAATGGACTAATTCAAAAATGGTTTTAAGTTGGTTTTTGTAGTTTCGACTCAATTTTCTTACAGATTTCAACGTCATGTTTGGTCGTTCATCTCCTCAAGAAGGTATATTCATAACCTAGCATATAGGATAAGTATTCACTACATCGTGTAGTTTTGCATTATCCTTCAATTACCACTTTTTACGCCTTAGGTATGAACCCATTTATTGCAACGCAATCACCGCCATCTGCTATCATAGCATCGTTAATAAATGGTAGAGACTTACCAAACATGGGTACCCTAGTTAAAACCTCTTTTTCATTTGGTGCCCATGCCGAGATTTTTTCCTTAGGACCGAGAGTCCATTAGAATTCGATACATGACTTTACAATAAGCCTCATTTGTCATTCATGCACACGCGGCCTTATTACCCACAGAATCCCAAAAAACGAGTCTTAGTTAAGCTCTTTTTCGACTCGTTATTAAAAATTGAAAAGATCACCGAGTGATTTGTCCCTTTCACACTCGTTAAAATTGGATTTGAAAGATCATGAGTCTTAGTTAAGCTCTTTTCCAACTCGCTATAAAAAATGGAAAAGATCGCCGAGTGAACTTGTATTTTTCACACTCGTAAATTGGATTTGAAAATATGTCTATTTGGCACAAGTTTACCCCATTTTCACACCAAGTAGTCTAAAATATATAAAAAAGGACATTTTTTGGCGTTAAATTTTGATTGCATATCATGCCCTTGCTTACAGTGTTGTGCCTTTAGCCGGTTCTCACTTTGCATTATAAATCGTGGCCCAAGCAGTTTGCATCCTCAACCAAGCAGAGCCTTGTTTATATCCTTTGCAATTTGACACCCTATACCCTGGAGAGAACATCACCCCGAGTGTCCATCTCCTGCATGCATTTCCTTTCATTGAGCATAGGTACGTTCCACTACTGGAACTAGTTTTGCTTACTTGCGACACTTGTTCCCTCCTTTGTATCATAGCATTCACTTGTTATGAAAAAAAAAAAGACGGACATGAAGGGAGTACTATATTGTAATTGGCAGAAGTTGTGTCTCCTTTGAATAGAGCACAAATTTATTGAGTCCTTGCATCATCAAAATTTTGGGTTTAGCATGGCCTTAGGAAGATGATCTTGTTACAGAGTTTTCTCTATCGACTGGTTAATTTTCCAGTCACTACAGAGAGAATTATGGATGCCTCTTGCATCTAGTTGTCACATCATTAAGTCTATGCTTCCAGAGTCCACCATATGTATCATGCTCTTGTTCAAAGGAATTCTATCAACCTGTGTCGGCCACTCCTCATAAATCTTGACTTTGCATGTCAGCCATACCCTCAGTTTGTCTCAGAATCACATGATACTTTGGTCTTATGATGCACCCTGGCCCTACTTTCATCATTGGTAGGTCACCTTGAACCCACCAATAAACATTTCATCATAAGTCATTGACTGGGTGGTTTCCCTTGTGTTCAACGACAAGACATCTATTCACGCTTTGGGATTTGTGTAGTGTCTTGGATTCCATTAGCCTTATTGGTGGTTTCTTCGCGTTTGTCAGTAGTTTTCATCATTGGCTACTATTCAGAGGATCTTTTTCGTGTACTGCTTGCATTTGGCACACGCGAAAGACGTAAAGGGTCATTGGTTCGTGAACATGATCTTAGTCCGATCTCCACCAAATCATGAAGATCCTACTTTATTCCTCGTGCTGACTGATGAGAGATGCCTTAATGCTCTCCTTTCATTGGGTCTCTTTCCATCGACTTCAGCTCATATTATTCTGGATACGAGATATAGAGTTTTATGAGTACCTTGAGGCTTGCAGTCATAGTGGAAGGCTCTCTCTCCATTGACAGATGGGAATACATCAATGTCTCTTGATAAATGGATCTCTCAAGTGTTCGAAACTAGCTCCTTTTTTCACATTTAAAGAGATGTACTCGGTGCCTTGATACCTAATTTCATCATTGGTAGGTTGTCTCACGTTTGTTAACGATATACCTCAATGACCGGTAATCAAATGATGTCTCATCGTGTTCGACCTCAACTCATTTATTCACATGATGTAGACTTGCACCATTGGTGGATTGTATTGAAGACTTGAAGACATCACTTTGTAGACGCAACTTTCCTGATATGTTTCTTACATTTCATTGGGCCAGTACCTATTTGACTTCAGCGATCATGGGAGATTAGATTATACTCCATGTTATACATATATCTTCACATTGATTTTGAGACTGGTTCCACTGGGCCTTGTTCATGACTATGATAGCTATTGGCATGCAACCACATTTATACTTGCCTACTCATGTCCATAAACACTTGTTGGTATGTTTTCCACATGGATCTACCTTGTATTCTTGGAAACCATTTATGCAAAGTCAATACATAATGTAATGAGCAATTGAGTTTGTCCAGCTGGTTCTCTACCACTCCACTTCTGGGTTATTTATAATGTATTTCAACCATCGCAGATACTCCTCTGATCACACATTTGGGGGCATCTATTATAGAAAGATTTGCCTCACCATTTCTATCTTACATAGAGGGCCTTTTTCCATTTCCCTATGTACACTTATCAACCCCTTTTTGAGAAATCTAGAGCCAAAAATATATATTTTTCCACATATATGCTCCCTAAATACTTTGCAAGATGCGTATACGCTTGCTGCTCCACTACAACTTGTGTATATTGGGATTTGTGCCATAAAATACAAAATGAGGTCGAGTTTCCATGTCACAACAAAATATCTCTTATCCTTGGCCTTCCATGTACTGGAAACGTTCCGACTTGGCCCTTCAGTTTCATTCTGGAGGCTATAATAGCACAATTTCGAACTATGGAAAAGAGGAGAAAACATTCAAATTTGAGAGAAAACTTACTCTAGAGAAATTACTTCATATTGAGTCTGCATCCCTTTGTCCCTCAAGTCTGAACACAGTGTTCAATCCACAAGCTCTTTCATTATTGTCATGAGGACCTCATTACCTCTTTGCTATGAGCTTGCCTTTGGTGGAGGATTGAAGTGGTGGAGACCCAGTTGGAAGGAACTTGGTTTCTTGGTTTCAAGCCGTGCCGACACGGAAGTCTGTAATGTTGGTACTTTTGTTGATCAATTATTAATAGAAATACTCCTTTCCCGTCCTATCGATATCTTGAAAATATATCATTATTATCCATGGGAATGTTTGTAATGTTTATTAATGGATTGTGCTATCTGATGTGCTAACTCATTTTATATATTTCCACTATATAATTTCATTTCTTGTTTGTTAAGAACTTCTTGCAGGTGTAAAGCTTTGGGTCAAAGAGCTCAACGGTGGAATGACATCAAATGATTGGACCGAGGTAGGCTTCTTCCTCGTATTGCACATTAGTTTAAATAGCACATATTGGAATTGAGATGATTTTTGCAGTCATACCTGTCTGTTGTGGTTTACCCTTGTCCATAGAGAGTTTTTTCCTTGTAACAGAAAGGGAAAAACTCTCTATGGACAAGGGTAAACCACAACAGACAGGTATGACTGCAGAAATCAACTCAATTCCAACATGTGCTATATAAACTAATGTGCAATACGAGGAAGAATCCTACCTCGGTCCAATCGTTTGATGTCATTCCACCGTTGAGCTCTTTGAACCAAAGCTTTACACCTTCAAGAAGTTCTTAACAAACAAGCGATGCAAGTATATAGTGGCAATATATAAAATGAGTTAGCACATCAGATAGCACAATACATTAATAAACATTACAAACATGCCCATGGATAATAATCATATATTTGCAAGATATCAATAGGACGGGAAAGGAGTATTTCTATTAATAATTGATCAACATAAGTATCAACATTATAGACTTTTGTGTCAGCACGGTTCGAAACCAAGAAACCAAGTTCCTTCCAACTGGGTCTCCACCACTTCAATTCTCCACCAAAGGCAAGCTCATAGCAAAGAGGTAATGAGGTCCTCTCAACAATAAGGAAAGAGCTTGGGGGTTGAACAATGTGTTCATACTTGAGGGACAAAGGGATGCAGACTCAATATGAAGTAATTTCTCCAGTGTAACTTTGCTCTCAAAGTTGAATGCTTTCTCCTCTTTTTCATAGTTCGAAATTGTGCTCTTATAGCCTCCAGAATGAAACTGAAAGGCTGAGTTGAAAAGTTTCCAGTACATGGAAGGCCAAGGATCAGAGATATTTTGTCATGACATGGAAAACCGACCTCATTTTTTATTTTCTAGCACAAATCCTGATATACACGAGTTGTAGTGGAGTAGCAATCGTATACGCATCTTGCAAAGCAGTTATGGAGCATATATGTGGAAAAATATATATTTTTGGCTCTGGATTTATCAAAAATGGGTTGATAAGTCTGCATAGGGAAATGGAAAATGGCCCTCTGTGTAAGATAACAATGGTGAGGCAAATATTGCTATAACACAAATCATTTCATTGGAAGTCATAGTAGTGGATCTATAGAATATCGAATCCATTAGAGGATGTGCAAGACCAAAGAATGCGTCAGAAGTCAAATCTTTTATGGGATTAGCTAGATACTACATTAGGTTTATAGAAGGATTTTCCAATATTGTTCATCTCGTCACTTATTTACAAAAGTAGGGAACTAAGTTTTAATGGAAAACAAAGTGTAATGAAAATGTTCAACTATTGAAGGAATTACTTACCGGTACACCTATTTGGAAGATCCAAAATCCAAATGAAAATTTTGTATTTTGCACAAATGCATGCAAAGAAGGATTTGGTGGATTCCTCACTCAGAATGGACAATTCATTAGTTATGAGTCTACAAATATTAAATAACATGAGATGAATTACACCACACATGATTTGGAACTTGCTTCCATAGTTCATGCATTGAATATTTGGAGACATTACTTAATGGAGAAGAAATTTAATTGAGGACAGACCATAATGACTTGGAATATTTGTTTGAGAAACCAACTTTAAATTAGAGGCAAACAAGATGGCTATAATTTTTAAATGAATATGACTTTGACATAAATAATATCAAAGGAAAAGAGAATAAGGTTGTTGATTCACTCAATAGAAGGGTACATGTCATGCATGGTACATCCATTAACGTACATCAATCAAATTTTAAGAACGAAATTTTATATGTTTTTGTTACAGACCAACATTATATATAGGAAAAAGAAAGCTTATAGTAGGAATATGTAAATCATAAATTTAAAAAGTGTAAGCTGAGAGAATATGGAATACTTATGCATAAAAATAAATTGTATGTTCCTAATTCCCATGAATTATGGAAGTTAGTGTTAAAAGAAATGCATAATGTTCCATATGTCAGACATATTGGTTATCATAAAATAATTGTAGCAGTAAGAAGCCAATACTTTTTGCTAGGAATGAAGAAGGATGTGGTTGGTTACATTTCCAGGTACATGGAATGTCAAAGAGTGAAGGCTGAGCATAGGCACCCAACATGTTTGCTACAATTGTTACCAATCCCAAAGTGTAAATGGGAAGTAGTATCCATTGATTTTATCACTAATTTTACCAGAACAACAAGGTAACATGATTCAATAATTGTAGTGGTTGATAAATTCACAAATGCTACTCATTTTATTCCAGTGAAACTAAGTCACAAGGTAGCTAATATTGCAAAACTTTACGTGAATGAAATTGCTAGGGTGCATGGTGTGACTAAGGAAATTGTTTCAGATGGATATCAAAATTTTACTTCAAACTTTTGGGGAGGATTTTTTAAGGATTTGTACAAATCTAAATGTTAGTACATCATACCATCCACAGTCAGGTGGGAAGACAAAGAGAGTCAACCAAGTGATTAAAGACATGGTAAGAATGTATGTGATGGATAAGCCATCTAAATTGGAAGATTATTTTCATTTGATTGATTTTTCCTACAACAATGGGTATAGTTGAAACATATATATTTCCCTAAACCTTAGACTAAAATAATATCTTCTTTTTTTTTTAAATAAAAAGGAGCACAAAAATGTACTTGGATAATCACCGTCAAAATGAAGTCTTCCAATCAATCCAAAGGTTTAAATGTCTTAGCAAATTATGGAGCTACCTTTTTAATCAATGAATCAATCTATATCAAGTTTTGATTTTGAAATTTCAGGAGTCGGGGCTTCACAAAACGTGAAGGTTCGATATTGAGCATCCTCGAAGTCTCGATACTCGAACTCATGAAAATAATTAAATGTTAAGCTAGGTTAATTAACGATTAAGTAAGATTAACAAAGACTAAATCTCGTCGCGGCTTCACGATTCAGGATGCTCTCACGTATAAAGGATTTGAAGTCCCGATACCTGAAACCCCAACATTTTAAAACTAATCACAATTAATTAAGAGAGTTAAATATGATTACAGTTAATTAAAACCTATTGTGACTTCGCATTTCGTAAGTCCTAGTTTAAATTTATTTAAAGATCCTTGAGACCCAAAACGTTGAAAATTGATTAAGTGTTAGGTAGGATTAATTAAAGTAATAAATGAGGATTATACTGTAATTAATCTATTGCTTAAAATTAACTCAGATATATTCAAATTCTATGCTTTTCCCGAGATATCGACCATAAATGACATTAATATCTGATTTAGGGAAATGATTCCAAACAGGATCAGATTTTAATGCCCAAATATTTTTATTAAAGGAATTAAACGCATTGTCAGTGAAGCTATATGCATGGTTTATGTGTTTAAGGAAAAAATGATTTTCAGTTCTAAATCACTTTCTTGTTTTCTTAGAGCTGACTTAGCGAAATAACTGGTTTTCTACATTCTCATTCTTTGTAACAAGTAACAAAAGTTTGAATTTGATATCATGGCTCCATGGAAAGCGCCTAAAGCAGCTGGTGAAAGTTCTAGCCAGAACACAGATGTTTTTTTTGATACATCAACCAGAAGTATAAACACAGTTAAAACTTGGATGCATGTGTTCAACACCATACAATACGAAGTGGTAAACTATCATGATAACTCAAGCGAAAATGAAAAGGATAACTTATCTACCAAATATAATATTATCGCTCAAGAAGAACTACATAAGATAGAAACCATGCCGAGCCTTTAACCTTACACCGACATGATTAAATGGGTGCCAGATCATGTAGATATCCTGACTCGAATGATATTCAACTCTCAGAAAGTAGTTGTTGGGTTGTTTCGACCCGAACACATACAAGTCATGTCTAAATTGTCTGCAACATCAAACTTCATTTATAACGCCAATGTTCTAGATAATTTTAGTAATAAGGAGTGTGATCAGTTTGGAAATAGTCTTTCCGACCTGATCAAAGACTGGTGTTCATGCCACGAAAATTTCATAGCCGAATCTCATGGTGTATATTCCATATCATCACTTGAACCACAATTCATGTATATAGCCATGATGATGTGCAGAATTTATGGAAAAGAGAACACCACCCATTTCTTCCTACCATGGGTTCCCATTATTCACTCGATGGTGGAAGGATTTTATTTTGACTGGGCAAAGATATTGTCAGATAAACCAGCTAGAAAAATCTCAGAATACCAAATGAAGAAAACCAAAGGGAAACGAGCTCCATTCTTTATGTCAACTTATGTTATGGACGCTATATATTTCATGATGCCTTTCCCACTGATGAGTTGGATTTCGACTCCAGATAGTGCAGAACCAATTCATGATTACCATTCGAAGCTCTGGGAAGACAAGGCAAAATATTTATTTTATGAAATCTTTAACTGGGTAGTGGTGCCTATGCATATTGTTATATTTGGTCACCCACCACCAAGAATTTCAGACAAGGTTATGGTTATCCTGAGTAAAGTGCATACTGGTACATAGAGGAGCATTTCTCTTATGTCAGAGTTTCGGCTGCTCGGTCCCTCCATATGCATTACCACAATTTTTACCAGACAGACTGATGTGTTGTGAAGTTGCATGAAAAATTGTACTCGACGGGATTAGAAAAGAGCTAAAATTCGTGCAGAAAAAGGTATGGCCATATTTTCCTTTGTCTATTGGTTCATTTACCTTATTGGATTTCAGTCACTCTAGGGTGGAGGCTACAACTTTAGAAGAGATAAAGCTGGTTAGCATTGAATTCAAGAAGCATGACCCACAGAGGGTCATGGGAAACCATATGGACAATTGCAATCTTAAAAAGTATGAAAATGAAGAGTCCCCTCATGACGAAATGTTCTGAGGGGTAAGATGTTACCAAGAAGTTCTGAGCTGAGTTCGAGCTCTGCTACCTGGAAAAATGGTTGAGTTTTACAATTTCAAAAAACAATGGAGAAGCGGCCTACCCAAATTATTACAGGGGCAAAGCCTAAAATCTCTAGATACACAATAAGCAGAGACCCAAAATTCAGAAGTTGGAAGCTCAACCAAACAAGAAACCCTAGAAAACTAGGAGAAAGTTGAGGTCTAGACTCAGAAGGGAAATACCCCAGAGATGGAGATATTAGACAACCAGGGTAAATATAAAAAAGAGACAATGATAAAGAACAGATAAGATAGACCACCGTCTTCGCCTAAGAAATCAACTACTAAAGGAGCCAGGATAAAGTTGTCCACAGAAATCGGCAACCCCATTGAGTTTGTCGCACCATTATAATTCACCAGAGGAAACCCTAATACATAGGCAATGTTCATAAGCGATTTCACGCCTATCTCTGTCGAGGAGATACCTCCCACCGAGTTCTTTTTTAGTAAGAAAATAAAGGCCTTGGTGAAGAAAGAAATTCACATGAGAGAGGGTGCAATGGTAAAAAATCACAGAGTATTATTAGATGGACAAAATTTGGAAGAAGAATATTTTGCTACAAAGGTGGCAGGCTCTTTAAGAGCTTTTGCAACGACCAACTTACTTTCTGTTGATAATCTGAAAGAAAGGCTAAGGAAGAGAAATCAGTTGATAAATCAACTGTGAGATCAAATAAGGAATGTAGAGAATAATATAAAAAACAAGGTCAACAAAGGACTTGAATAGGTTAGAGCCAAAGATAAACAAGAGATTCAGCAAGTTAAATATGATCTTGAAGAAGTACACAAGACTGCTCAAGCAAGCCAAGGGCAGGTCATCCAATAAGAAGAATTAGCAAGGCAACTGCAAGCTAAATTGAGTTCTACTGAAAGATAGGTTGTAAATATAGTAGTGTTTCAAGACTAAGCACCAGAAGTGCATCAGATGCTGGAAGCAGTACAACAAAACCTGTTTTCTAAGGTAGGGATCATCCAAGATTATTTTCGGGATATGGGTCAATCATTAGATAATATTATTTTCAGATAAAAAGAGTCTAATGCAACCTGAACCACCTTTCAAAAGGCATCCATATCTTCGAGTAGAGAAGAGGTACCAGTAACTCCTAGATTGACTATCACAGAAAAAATCAGGGGTGATATCATACTAAAGGCATAGGAGGCCAAGATAGTCGAGAGTAAGAAAATGGCCAAATAAATAAAGGAAGATTGTGAAGAGGCTTTTGATTTGCTAGATAAAAAATCACTAGGAATTGGAAAGGACGATTGTGTTGGAATACTAGGACAAATCATTGTTATAAAACATCAATTGGACATCAAATAAAGCTTAAATGAAGCTCAGATTGAAATTTCACAGTTGAAGAAGGTTGACTTCACTCAAATGGATAGATGGCTGATAAATCCAAATCTACAATTGCAGTCAATAAATTTTGAAGGAAAAAGGATTGAAGATAGGTTGTCGAAATTACAGAGAAAGATGTAACTTTTTTAGGCAAAGGATGTGACAGAGCCTTCCAGGATTTTAGTACAGATTATAAGCAGGTGCATCGATCTAGGTGAAGGAAGTAGTTCAAAGAAGTAATGAAGTAACACATGCATGCTCGTTTTGCCAATATAAGAAAGAGATAGAAAGGAAACAAGTGAAACGGTTCAAGTTTCTATTTTGTAACCGTTAATATCTAGGAGTAAGGAAAATTCCAATCGTCTAGGGTTGGTAACCTTTTGTATAAATGTAATTTCAAAAGACAGAGAGAAGGATTTTTCTTGGTCGATAGAAATGAATAAATCTCTCTTTTTTCAGGAATTAAGACAAATTGCAAACCAGAGACTCCATATTTCGTCAATATTGAGTTACGTGTTCTTTTGTTCTTTCGTATTCTAGCATCTTTATTTATTTGTCTTTGATGAATGCTTAATCATAACTTAGTACAACATCTACTATGGTTATATGGTTCATTTAGTTATCCGATTGTTTATAGATTTTCCTCTGTGTTGGCTATTAGCAAATACAATACCTGTGAGTTAGTTAGATTACCACATCTTATGCTTCTTGTGCTTCATTAAAGGTTTCACATCCATTTTTCTTCTTCTGTATCAGAGTGAGATTCTTCTGTGATTGATGCCTCACTTTGTTAACAACTTTATGTTTTTCTTTCATCACATTCATTATTTTAAAATTTGACCCAGACACGGAAAACAACCTCTGAATTGTTAAACTATTAATTCAATTTCAAGAATTTTTCTCATATTATTGAAAATAGAAAAAAAAACATAAAAACAACAGATCTTTTAAATTTTTTTTCTCCATGATTGTACCTATGGCAAGACAACCTAATACAGAACCCGATCTCACAGATTAGACTAGCATCGCTTTAACCTTGTTTAATACCATCTTAGAAATTGCTAACACCCATGTTGAACTTGAATGTTCATGGGCAGTGATTGAACAAGACATAAGCATCCAAGAATGTTGGGAAGCTAGGCAAAGACAAATAAGAAATCAACCATAAGTCCTTTCCCTAAAGATTGAATTTATTCTCATATTTTAAACTCTCTTTATTTTTCGGATGCCTTGAAATTATACTTTGAAGCCTTAAGTATAAACTCAGGAACAACATCTTTTTGGCGTCATTGCTGGGGAACAAAGAAACGAAGTTATTTTTCCCTCGAAAGAATGACATTGGTAAGTTTCCTTCTTTGATAGTGAACAGAGAACGAACACTTTATAAGGCTACTTTTATCTTTCACTTGGGGACTCCACGATTAATAAAATGGCTTCTAATTGAAAGAATACCAGAAAGAATCCAGATGATAAGCAAACTTCCCCTGTATCCGATCCTGAAAAACTTATGAAAAAAAGAAGATACCTTAAACAAACTTCTTTATCAACAAGTAATATTTATCAACCCAAATCCACTCAGTCAAATAATAAGGATCTACTTGAACAGACAAATACCCAACTCCTTTTTAGAGAAACATCTATCGATAGAATCAAAACCCTAGAACATGAGTTGGTGTTACCTGAATTTAAAGCCAAAACTTTTCCAACTATCTCCTTTACCAATAGAGGTAAAATATCCATCTCACTTCCCGCCTCGATTGACGTTTCATCAGTTCCCGAGATTCAGTTTAAAACCTTTCAAAATTTAGAAGAATATACTGTATACCTTGACTTGAATCCTGTTGGTTCTCTTGTGTACACATCCTCTGAGTCCGAAGAAACCAGTCCCCTTTTCCCAGTTCCCTATTTTTCAAATTTCCTGTCTCCTGACGTAACCAAAAGGTCACCACATATCCTTAAAAGTCTTCTCTATAATCTCCAAGTTTCGCCCTCTAAATTATCAATGGATGTGATCGGAGGAGGTGGTGCTTCCGTGGGAGGAGGGGGCGATCAGGTACCACCCCCACCTCCTAGAATATTTTCCAAAGTAGCTGCTAGGTATGCCCTTTTGGTCCTCCCAGTCCCTCTCCATGATCTACCTGAAAATTATATGAAAAATCTGTCAAAGTTCATTGGGGAGGGATATTTGACTACTACTGAACACATCAATTTCTTTGACCAATTTGTTGATATCCTTGGCCTCAAGCATGATGACATTTATTCAAGGATTCTTGTTCAAAATTTCGAAGGTCAGGCGAGAACCTGGTTCCGAGGACTCCCAATAGGGTCGATAGGATCATATGATGAGTTAGAAAATGATTTTATTAGACAATGGGGAGAAAGGAAAGATCATCTCTATTATCTAACCGAGTTTGGGGCTCTGAGAAAGAAAAAATCATAATCAGTTCTTGAGTTTACCCAAATATTCAATAAATTATATAATAAAATTCCAGCTGAGGTTAAACCTTCCCAACCTGCAACAAAGGTAACTTTTGCTAGGGCTTTTGATCCAGATTTTGCTCTACTGTTGAGAGAAAGGATATCTGTTGATCTCACTAAAATGCAGGATGACGTTGTAGAAATTGATTTAAACATGATGGCATAGGGAAAGTTAAAAACAAAATTTGAAATGGGAAATAAAGAAACTAGACGGTACCGAGAACAACCGGGACCCTCTGGATCTAGGAGGTCTTCAGAAGATAATATGGATGACATGGAGAGAATAATTAAAGAATTGTCGAATAAAATATCGAGAATGGAATTAGATCAATCGAAGAATGATCAGTTCCCTAGAAAGGATTTTAGAAGGAATCCTAACCCTCAAATACAACAAAGAAAAAATAAGAATGAAGATCAAAAGATTCAAGCCCCCTTCAAAAATGAAAATTTTATAGGGGGAGAAGACATGCAAAATTTTGAGGAGTTAGAAGAATATATAAATAATCTTGGCGATGATTATCAAGAACCTTATTTGATGAGACAAGATTATGAAAAATTGTTAACTATGGAATACAGGTCTGAAAATGATGAGAATAGAAATATTATAGAGGATTCAGCTTATCAAGGAATCATTGAAAATATAATGGCCAAACTCCAACAAAAATACAATCTAAGGCCTAGAAACAGGAATATAACAACCGCCTTGTCAAAGAAAATTCTACTGAGAGGGGAAATAGACGAGGCAACTTCAAAAGGTGCTAAAAAATAGAATGTTAAAACCAATACAACTGACACACAGTCTACCAAGACAAAGCCAACAGAAACACTAGTTATTAACACGAGGAAAGAAGAGGTTCATGTGGCTGAAACAAAAACATCACAAATAAATAAGACTAAAAAGAAGGGAATAAAAGTCCAAACCACAGAAGTTGATAAAACAACCGGAAATTTCAGTCTAGAAAATGAAATTAATAAAATCAAAATTCCTATACCTCTGGTCGAACTGGAAAAAAACCCAGTGTACAGAAAGAAAATTGCTAAAATAATTAATTTTTCAGACAATGAAAGTCAAGCTGACGTTATAAAATTAGAAGACGATAAGCCTAATATAATTTTTGGTCCACATTTCAAAGGTGCCAGAAATACCATCGCCCCTTTCTATATCACACTGGCAATGCACGATCACCTACTCCACAATTTCATGTTGGATTCTGGAGCCTCTCACAATGTAATGCCTAAAGCCATTATGGATAGACTTGTTCTAGAAATCACTCGACCATATGGATACTTGTATTCTTTCAATTCGAGAAAGGTTAAATATGTAGGTATGATAAAATATTTAGTAGTCAATCTTGCACAAATTCATGTTAAAAGCATTCTGATGGATGTGGTTGTCGCTGACATACCCCCAAAGTATGGCATGTTGTTATCCAGGTCTTGGGGTGCCAAACTTGGAGGATCCCTCCAACTCAACATGACTTATGCCACAATCCCGATATTCATAGGATAATTCACACGCTTGTACAAAGAAACAAGGTTGGTGTTTACAGTAAGTGATCCTCTGAACCCAAATAACTATCCTGTTTACATTGTCGATCAAGATTTAGGGAATTGTATTTTATCTATTGATGATGATTTAGATGTATGTATAGAAGAAAATTGTACAGAAAAAGAAAAAGAAAAAAAGATAAGTAAAGATGTGTATAGTTCTGGAGTTTGGAAAATGTATTTTGACGGTGCTTCATCTTGTGAAGGAGCAGAAGATGGAGTGCTATTTGTGGCACGCGATGATGATTTCATCATTCCTTTTTCTTACAGATTACAATGAGACATATATTATACTAACAATGTTTGTGAATATGAGGCCCTAGTCTTAGGATTAGAAGCTGCTAGAAGATTAAAGATTAAGAACTTAGAAGTACATGGTGATGCTGAAATGATCATAAAAAAAATTAATCGTCAATACCAGGCTAAGAACCCAAGGTTGAGATCTTATAGGAAATGTACCTGGGATCTAATCGAGAATTTTTTCTCATCGGTTAATGTTCATTATATCCCTAGAATTGAGAATCAACAGGAAGATTCATTAGCTAAAGCGACCTCAACCTTTGTTCCTCGAACAGTTTTCAAACTCAAATACCATATAGAGACGAGACATAGACCTTCCATACCAAATACCATACAACATTGGCAGGTTTTCGAGGATGATGAACAAATCAGGAAATTTTTAGAAATGGTGGATGACTTTGCCGAAACACATGTCGACCAAGAAAATCAAAATGATCCCGCTTGGATCATGCAGGAAGGGGAAGATATTTAGGAGTTTCAAGATAAAATTGGTAATCATCGTATGATTATTTTGAAAAATAATCAGATCCCCAAAGGCTTGATCCCCTTAGAGAGGTTATTTATTAATGACAACATTCCTTTGAATTCCACCTTACAGCCTCAACCAGAAGAGGTTGAAGATTGCAATATAGGAACCAAAGAAAATTCTAGGTTGGTAAAATTATCTAAGTACCTTCCTCATGAAATAAAAAGTATGTTGAGTTGCTCAGACAGTATAAATATGTTTTTTCTTGGTCCTATGACGAATTAAGAACTTATGAAACCACTATAATGGAACACAAAATTCGTCTGAAACAAGGTGTCAAACCATTCAAGTAGAAACTCAGACAGATTAACCTTATATTGTTGCCTGTGATAGAGAAAGAAATAAAGAATATTCTAGACGCCAAGATCATTGTCCTACTCAGATACTCTAAGTGGGTAGCTAATTTAGTTCCAATAAGAAAGAAAAATGGTGAAATCAGACTGTGTGTAGACTTCAGGAATCTAAACAGATCATCACTCAAAGACAATTATCCATTGCCTAAAATGGATCACATTTTAGAGAAAGTAGTAGGAGCTAACATAATGTCTATGATTGATGGCTTTTTAGGCTACAATCAAATTGCAGTCCATCAAGATGATAAAGAGAAAACTGCGTTCACTACTCCTTGGGGTAACTTTATGTGTGAAAAAATTCCTTTCGGTTTAATGAATGCAGGAGAAACTTTCCAACGAGCTATGGACATCGCCTTCGTCGGCGAAAGAGATAAGTTATTTGTTATTTATCTTGATGATCTAATTGTTTTTTCTAAATCTGATGCATAACATCTAGTACACCTCAAGCAAACTTTCGAAAAATGTAGCAAATTTGGTTTGTCTCTGAATCCCAAGAAATCTCATTTTGCAATGCAAGAAGGTAAAATCTTGGGCCATATAGTGTCTAGGGATGGAATTAAAATTGACCCGAAAAGGATTAAAGCAATATATACTATTAATATTCCCAGGAATAGGAAAGAAATTCAGTCATTTTTAGGGAAAATAATTGTTTTGAGAAGATTCATTCCGAATTTTGCTGAAATCATAAAATTGATTACAGTTATGCTTAAGAAGGTCAACGAGGTAAAGTGGACAAAAGAGGATAATGCGTCATTTGAATGCATTAAGAAGGTCATAGGTTAAGCACCCGTACTAGCAAGTCCTGATTATTTAAAAGACTTTTTTATTTTTTCATTTGCTTCTGAGCATATTATTGCATCCATATTGTTACAGAAGAATGATGAGGGTTTTGAGAAACCAATTGCATTCTTTAGTAAAAGTCCCAAAGATGCTGAGATAAAATATGGTATATTGGAAAAACAAGATTATGCAATGGTGAAAGACCTCAAAGATTTCAAAACTTATGTACTACATTCAAAGATCATTGCTTATGTACCTACCAGTTCGGTTAAGGATATACTGGTTCAACCCGACAACAATGGAAGGAGAGGCAGATGGTTAGCCAAATTCAGGAGTTCGACCTGGAAGTTAAACCAACTAAACTTATTAAAGGCCAGGGCTTGGATAAATTGTTGGCTGAATCAAATCTGAAAGCACTCGGAATAAATATTCTGCAAGAGAATGAAGGATTTTTAGAGATAGACGAACTTGATGTCACTCTGCCCACAACTGAAATTCTAGAAAAATTCTCTTCTTCAGTTTGGTACCACAACATTTTGTCTTATTTACTGACCCTTTAGTGGCCCAGCGACCTAACCCCATCTAAAGCTATGACATTGAAGTTACACGTTGTAAAATATTGTATTATAGATGGTCAATTGTATTGGAAGGATCCCCTAGAGTTCTTACGGAAATGCTTAGTAGAATCCGAAACAGAAAAAGTTATAAATGAATTCCATGAAGGAGTGTGTGGAGGACACCACACATGGAGAGAAACAACTTATAAAATATTAAGAGTTGGGTATTAATAGATGAAATTATTCACTGATGTAAACACTAAAGTCAGAAGTTATAATCCTTATCAGTTGTTTACAGGCAAGCAGAAAACTCTAGCATTACCTTTAGTTCCAGTTAAAGATGAAGCACCGTTTCAGCAATGGGGTCTTGATTTTATTGGAGAAATCCATCCACACTTGCGTGCTCAAAATAAATGGATTCTGACCACTACAGACTATTTTACTAAATGGGTGGAAGCTATTCTTACATGAAATGCAACGGACGTAGTAGTGATTAGTTTTTTGGAGGAGAATATCCTATCAAGATTTGGCTATCCTCAAAAAATAGTTACTGATAACGCTCAAGCCTTCAAATCCATGGCCATAATAAGTTTTTGCCAAAAGTATAACATTGTGCTAGGACACTCCACGACCTACTATCCACATGGAAATGGATTAGCTGAGTCATATAACAAAAGCCTAATCACTATAATTAAGAAGGTACTGACCGAAAATAAGAAAGCATGGCATGTACATTTAAAATATGCTTTATGGGCTAACAGGATATGCACAAAACCGTCAATCAGAATGTCTCCATTTTAGATGGTATATGGTGGTGACGTCATTTTACCCATAAATCTAGCACTGGCAGTATTGAAACTTTGACAAGACTCAAAAGAAGAGCCAAATGACATTACCAGGAGGATAAATGAATTGATCGAAATTCAGAAAAATAGGGCTAAAGTAAATGAAAAACTACAAAAATATCAAGATAATATGAAAGCCTTGTTCGACCAAAAAGCTAAAGATAGGGAATTTCTCCCTGGCGATTTGTTTCTAAAATGGGAAGCCAGAAAAGAAGATGCTGGGAAACATGGTAATTTTGGTCAGATCTGGTGCGGACCATACAAAATTACTTCTGAGGGAAAGAATTCATTCTTGTTAGAAAATCTCAATGGAAAGATTCTTAACGCCCCTATAAATGGGCGATACCTCAAGCACTTCATGCAGTAATATGTCTTTGAACTCTCATTGTACATACCAGTTTGTTTTCATGTTTTGTTTATAGTTACCTTTCTTTCGGTATGTTTTTATTTTTACTGTAAATACAAAAAGGTCAACTAGTAAAAAAAATAAAATTATATATATATATATATATATATATATCAAAAAATGCAATAAGAATTTTTCTAATCTACTAGAGTTCCTGATAGCTAACATGTTTATCTTATTACAGGATACTCTCTGATAAGGCGAGATACTTGAGATATCAAAAAAGGTGACATGCATAGATACTCACATTAAATGTTTCTCGAAACAGGTAATAAATTAACACTCTGCTTGGCTGGAAGTATAAACAGCTAGTGGGGTATGAATTTTTGTCTTAAAAACTCAAGTTAAAGTTTTCTAGGAGATGTTAATGAGTAAGACAATAATCTTATGTTTACTAATGTAATTACCAAAAACTTTAATTAGAGGAATGACAAGCAACTTTTAATTATCAAATTTTTTCTCTGGACGAAGTAAAAGAATAAAATAAAAATAAAAAAATTGAGTTGAAGGAAAAGTTTCAAGAATTGAGTAAGAAGCTCGTTTAAGATTGATTGTACCTACAATAGAACATCTGAAACCTTTTTAATTTTCCTTGTTCATGTCCAAGCTGTTTCTTCACAGGATTCTTGCTATCATCTCATGAGCTTCATAGAGGAGAAAGGTCTCACCTTAACTTTGGAAACTCATAAAGAAATCTTCAAAATGAGAATAGGTAAAGGTTTTATAATTCCCCCAACTTTAGCTAAACCGAAAGTATGTCTAGGTTAATCCTAACTCTCTTAGTTGTTCTAATAGGATTAAACTGATTAGTTTCGCTCAAGGAAAGTCCCTGAAAAATATAATAAGAATTCCCCTTGAGAACTTCCCCAAAAGAAAAAGATGTTTTGAAGGTCATAAGTGAGTTGAAAAACCTCTGTTGTTAAATTTTAAATAGATATTTTCTCGAGTATATTGCATACCGATTGATTGCCCCCACTTCATGTTTTGAAACAAGACAGATGGTGAAAGGAAATTCATAAAATGATTTCCCCCATATAGTCCAAAAGAGATGATGAAAGGAAATTCATAAAATGATTGCCCTCATCTCAGCGTTTAAATGCCAAATTACTAATTGAAGTGGTGAAAGGAAATTCAATGTGGGAAATCTGATAACTTCACCAGGGACCTGAATAGGATCGCTGACATTGAAGCAATGTCTACATATCTGATAGGTTGTTATACGTGAATTACATGATGCTCTGGTAACTATTTCTCTTTTCCGCTAGATCTACATTCGAAGCTAATGGGACTCCCTAACTTGAAATATTGGAATTACTTCACCTTGATGCTAACAAAATCAAATAAAGCTTGGTAGAATGATTAAGGTTGTTTTGATTATATTATACAAATCTGAGGTCAGTTTTAGGAAAATAAAACTATTATAATCCTAACTCGAGATCACTGAATGATTTAGTTTTTAGAGTTTTCAAAGTTAAGGGTGAAATCCTAAAATCCTGTTTTGTGCTTTCTTCAAAGTGTGTTTCACTGAACTGCAATAATGACGCCATTTACCCAATAAAGGCACTTAGTCTACATGTTCTTCTCGTCTCACAAGAAAATGAGATCCCTATATGGAGCCTATGTTGAAACATATATATTTCCCTAAACCTTAGACTAAGATTTTTTTTTTTTAAATAAAAAGGAGCACAAAAATGTACTTGGATAATCACCTTCGAAATGAAGTCTTCAGATCAATCCAAAGGTTTAAATGTCTTAGTAGATTATGGAGCCACCTTTTTAATTAATGAATCAATCTATATAAAGGTTTGCTTTTGAAATTTCGAGAGTCATGGTTTTTCGAAACACGAAGGTTCGATATTGAGCATCCTCAAAGTCTCGATACCCGAACTCACGAAAGTAATTAAATGTTAAGCTGGGTTCATTAACGATTAAGTAATATTAACAATGAGTAAATATCGTCGTGATTTCGCAATTTGGTATGCTCTCATGTATAAAGGCTTTGAAGTCCCGACACCTGAAACCCTAACATTTTAAAACTAATCACAATTAATTAAGAGAGTTAAATATGATTACAGTTAATTAAAACTTGTTGTGACTTCGCGTTTCGTAAGTCCTAGTTTAAATTGCTTTAAGATCGCCGAGACCTGAAACGCTGAAAATTGATTAAGTGTTAGGTAGGATTAATTAAGGTACTAAATGAGGATTATACTCTAATTAATCTATTCATTAAAATTAACTCAGATATATTCAAATTCTATGTTTTTCCCGAGATATTGACCATAAATGACATTAATATCTGATTTAGGGAAATGATTCCAAATAGGATCAGATTTTAACGCCAAAATATTTTTATTATAGGAATTAAACGCATTGTCAATGAAGGTATATACATGGTTTATGCGTTTAAGGAAAAAATGATTTTCAGTTCTGAATCACTTTCTTGTTTTCTTAGAGTTGGCTTAGCGAAATAACTAGTTTTCTGCATTCTTTTTCTCTATAATAGGTAACAAAACTTTGAATTTGATATCATGGTTCCACAGAAAGAACCTAAAGCAGCTGGTGAAAGTTCTGGCAAGAAAAAAGATGTTATTTCTGGTACTTCGCCCAGAAGTATAAACACGGTTAAAACTTGGACGCATGTGTTCAACACCATACAATACGAAGTGGTAAACTATCCTGATGACTCAAGAAACAATGAAAAGGATAATTTATCTACCAAATATAATATTATCGCTCAAGCATAACTGCATAAGATAACAACCAAGCCGAGGATTTTACCTTACACCGACATGATTAAATGGGTGCTAGATCATGTAGATATCCTGAATCGAATGATATTCAACTCTCAGAAAGTAGTTGTTGGGTCGTTTCGACCCGAACACATATAAGTCATGTATAAATTGTCTGCAACATCAAACTTAGTTTATAACGCCAGTTTTCTAGAGAATTTTAGTAATAAGGAGTGTGATCAGTTTGGAAATAGTCTTTCCGACCTGATCAAAGACTGGTGTTCACACCCTGAAAAGGTCAGAGCCGAATCTCACGGCGTATATTCCATCTGATCGCTTGAACCATAGTTCATGTATATAGCCATGATGATGTGCAGAATTTATGGAAAAGAGAACACAACCCATTTCTTCCTACCATGGGTTCTCATTATTCACTCGGTGGCGGAAGGATTTTCTTTTGACTGGGAAAATATATTGTCAAATAATCTAGCTAGAAAAATCTCAGAATACCAAATGAAGAAAACCAAAGGGCAACCAGATCCATTCTGTTGATACTGAGAGGGGGGCGAATCAGTATCAAGTACAATTTAAAACCTTTTTCAACTTATACTTAAACCATTCAACTATATCCAATGAGCAATGAACAATATTATAAGAGTTACACCAATACACCACAATACA